>CM053034.1:155555850-155616329 GCA_028564925.1 Lithobates sylvaticus
AGTAAGATTGGGCAAACGCAGTGGCGGAACTACCGCCATAGCGACACATGCGGTCGCTATGGGGCCCGCAGACAATCAAGGGCCCGGTGAGCGGCGTTTCTAGGCGGGTGCGGGCCGCGCCGGGTGACACCCGCTAGCGGGGGTGACACCCGTGGGTAGCGGCAGCCGCACCACTAACGCCGCACACCGTGCCTTCTGGACTGGAGCGCAGGAGGGACACAGCGGCGCGGACCGAAGCCGCCTCCCCTCCTCTCTGTTTACATTCAGAGAGGAGGAGGAGCCTGGGAGGAGGGACACACATGGCGCTGTTTCTGAGGTATGTAAGGGTCGGGGGGCATCGTCTGCTGTGGGGTCTGCATTGCTGGGGGTGTCTACTGATGGGGGTCTGCACTGAGGTGGGGGGGTCTGCTGTGTGTCTGCTGTGGGGTCTGCACTACCCGGGGGGGTCTGTAATGGGTGGGGGTGTCTACTGATGGGGGTCTGCACTGAGGTGGGGGGGTCTGTAATGGGGGTGTCTGTACTAAGGGGGTCTGCACTGAGGTGGGGGGGTCTGTACTAAGGGGGTCTGCACTGAGGTGGGGGGTCTGTAATGGGGATTGTCTGTACTAAGGGGGTCTGCACTGAGGTGGGGGGGTCTGTAATGGGGGTGTCTGTACTAAGGGGGTCTGCACTGAGGTGGGGGGGTCTGTAATGGGGGTGTCTGTACTAAGGGGGTCTGCACTGAGGTGGGGGGGTCTGTAATGGAGGATTGTCTGTACTAAGGGGGTCTGCACTGAGGTGGAGGGGTCTGTAATGGGGGATTGTCTGTACAAAGGGGGTCTGCACTGAGGTGGGGGGGTCTGTAATGGGGGTGTCTGTACTAAGGGGGTCTGCACTGAGGTGGGGGTGTCTGTACTAAGGGGGTCTGCACTGAGGTGGGGGGGTCTGTAATGGGGGATTGTCTGTACTAAGGGGGTCTGCACTGAGGTGGGGGGGTCTGTAATGGGGGATTGTCTGTACAAAGGGGGTCTGCACTGAGGTGGGGGGGGTCTGTAATGGGGGTGTCTGTACTAAGGGGGTCTGCACTGAGGTGGGGGTGTCTGTACTAAGGGGGTCTGCACTGAGGTGGGGGGGTCTGTAATGGGGGATTGTCTGTACTAAGGGGGTCTGCACTGAGGTGGGGGGGGTCTGTAATGGGGGTGTCTGTACTAAGGGGGTCTGCACTGAGGTGGGGGTGTCTGTACTAAGGGGGTCTGCACTGAGGTGGGGGGGTCTGTAATGGAGGATTGTCTGTACTAAGGGGGTCTGCACTGAGGTGGGGGGTCTGTAATGGGGGATTGTCTGTACAAAGGGGGTCTGCACTGAGGTGGGGGGGGGGTCTGTAATGGGGGTGTCTGTACTAAGGGGGTCTGCACTGAGGTGGGGGTGTCTGTACTAAGGGGGTCTGCACTGAGGTGGGGGGGTCTGTAATGGGGGATTGTCTGTACTAAGGGGGTCTGCACTGAGGTGGGGGGGTCTGTAATGGGGGTGTCTGTACTAAGGGGGTCTGCACTGAGGTGGGGGGGGTCTGTAATGGGGGTGTCTGTACTGGGGGGTCTGCACTGAGGTGGGGGGGTCTGTAATGGGGGTGTCTGTACTAAGGGGGTCTGCACTGAGGTGGGGGGGTCTGTAATGGGGGTGTCTGTACTAAGGGGGTCTGCACTGAGGTGGGGGGGTCTGTAATGGGGGATTGTCTGTAATAAGGGGGTCTGCACTGAGGTGGGGGTCTGTAATGGGGGTGTCTGTACTAAGGGGGTCTGCACTGAGGTGGGGGGTCTGTAATAGGGGATTGTCTGTACTAAGGGGTCTGCACTGAGGTGTGGGGGTCTGTAATGGGGGTGTCTGTACTAAGGGGGTCTGCACTGAGGTGGGGGGTCTGTAATGGGGGATTGTCTGTACTAAGGGGGTCTGCACTGAGGTGGAGGGGTCTGTAATGGGGGATTGTCTGTACAAAGGGGGTCTGCACTGAGGTGGGGGGGTCTGTAATAGAGGTCGACCGATATGCCCCGCTAGCAGCCGAATAGCACCGCTAAAATGACAGTAAAGCACCGCTAAAACTAGCAGCGTTTTACCGTCAATGCCTGCCCGCTCCAGTGTGAAAGCAGCCTTAATTAATAAGTGATTCAGAAAAATTCTTACATTTTATTAAACAAAACAAAACCTCCAATCAGTTCACTTATATGTATAATTTAGATAACTAAAAAATATATATATATTAAATACACAAAAACAGGTAATCAAAATTAACTTTGACGAAAAAAATGGGCTAACTTTGCTGTTTTTTCGTTTTTTTTTTTAATTATTAGTGTATTTTTTTCCCAAAAAATTGCGTTTGAATGACCGCTGCACAAATACCGTGTGACATAAAATATTGCAACAACCGCTATTTTATTCCCTAGGGTCTCTGCTAAAAAAAAATATATATAATTTTTGGGGGTTCTAAGTGATTTTCTAGCAGAAAATACAGGATTTTTACTTGTAAGCAACAAGTGTCAGAAAAGATTTAGGCTTTAAATGGTTAAACTGGGAACTTCTCCACAGAGTTCATTGATAATGGGCAGGTGTCTGTACTAAGGGGGTCTGCACTGAGGTGGGGGTGTCTGTACTAAAGGGGTCTGCACTGAGGTGGGGGGGTCTGTAATGGGAGATTGTCTGTACTAAGGGGGTCTGCACTGAGGTGGGGGTGTCTGTACTAAGGGGGTCTGCACTGAGGTGGGGGGGTCTGTAATGGGGGATTGTCTGTACTAAGGGGGTCTGCACTGAGGTGGGGGGGTCTGTAATGGGGGATTGTCTGTACTAAGGGGGTCTGCGCTGAGGTGGGGGGGTCTGTAATGGGGGATTGTCTGTACAAAGGGGGTCTGCACTGAGGTGGGGGGGGTCTGTAATGGGGGATTGTCTGTACAAAGGGGGTCTGCACTGAGGTGGGGGGGGGGGTCTGTAATGGGGGTGTCTGTACTAAGGGGGTCTGCACTGAGGTGGGGGGGTCTGTAATGGGGGTGTCTGTACTAAGGGGGTCTGCACTGAGGTGGGGGTGTCTGTACTAAGGGGGTCTGCACTGAGGTGGGGGGGGTCTGTAATGGAGGATTGTCTGTACTAAGGGGGTCTGCACTGAGGTGGGGGGGTCTGTAATGGGGGTGTCTGAGGTGGGGGGTCTGTAATGGAGGATTGTCTGTACTAAGGGGGTCTGCACTGAGGTGGAGGGGTCTGTAATGGGGGATTGTCTGTACAGAGGGGGTCTGCACTGAGGTGGGGGGGGGGTCTGTAATGGGGGTGTCTGTACTAAGGGGGTCTGCACTGAGGTGGGGGGGTCTGTAATGGGGGTGTCTGTACTAAGGGGGTCTGCACTGAGGTGGGGGGGGGGGTCTGTAATGGGGGATTGTCTGTACAAAGGGGGCCTGCACTGAGGTGGGGGGTCTGTAATAGGGGATTGTCTGTACTAAGGGGTCTGCACTGAGGTGTGGGGGTCTGTAATGGGGGTGTCTGTACTAAGGGGGTCTGCACTGAGGTGGGGGGTCTGTAATGGGGGATTGTCTGTACTAAGGGGGTCTGCACTGAGGTGGAGGGGTCTGTAATGGGGGATTGTCTGTACAAAGGGGGTCTGTAATGGGGGATTGTCTGTACAAAGGGGGTCTGCACTGAGGTGGGGGGGTCTGTAATGGGGGTGTCTGTACTAAGGGGGTCTGCACTGAGGTGGGGGTGTCTGTACAAAGGGGGTCTGCACTGAGGTGGGGGGTCTGTAATGGGGGATTGTCTGTACTAAGGGGGTCTGCACTGAGGTGGGGGGTCTGTAATGGGGGATTGTCTGTACTAAGGGGGTCTGCACTGAGGTGGGGGGTCTGTAATGGGGGATTGTCTGTACTAAGGGGGTCTGCACTGAGGTGGGGGGTCTGTAATGGGGGATTGTCTGTACTAAGGGGGGTCTGCACTGAGGTGGGGGGGGGGGGTCTGTAATGGGGGTGTCTGTACTAAGGGGGTCTGCACTGAGGTGGGGGGGTCTGTAATGGGGGTGTCTGTACTAAGGGGGTCTGCACTGAGGTGGGGGGGGTCTGTAATGGGGGATTGTCTGTACAAAGGGGGTCTGCACTGAGGTGGGGGGGGGGGTCTGTAATGGGGATTGTCTGTACTAAGGTGGTCTGCACTGAGGTGTGGGGGTCTGTAATGGGGGTGTCTGTACTAAGGGGGTCTGCACTGAGGTGGGGGGTCTGTAATGGGGGATTGTCTGTACTAAGGGGGTCTGCACTGAGGTGGAGGGGTCTGTAATGGGGGATTGTCTGTACAAAGGGGGTCTGCACTGAGGAGGGGGGGGGGGTCTGTAATGGGGGTGTCTGTACTAAGGGGGTCTGCACTGAGGTGGGGGTGTCTGTACAAAGGGGGTCTGAACTGAGGTGGGGGGTCTGTAATGGGGGATGGTCTGTACTAAGGGGGTCTGCACTGAGGTGGGGGGTCTGTAATGGGGGATTGTCTGTACTAAGGGGGTCTGCACTGAGGTGGGGGGGTCTGTAATGGGGGATTGTCTGTACAAAGGGGGTCTGCACTGTGGGGGGGGGTGGGGGGGTCTGTAATGGGGGTGTCTGTACTATGGGGGGGGTCTGCACTGAGGTGGGGGTGTCTGTACAAAGGGGGTCTGCACTGAGGTGGGGGGTCTGTAATGGGGGATTGTCTGTACTAAGGGGGTCTGCACTGAGGTGGGGGGTCTGTAATGGGGGATTGTCTGTACTAAGGGGGTCTGCACTGAGGTGGGGGGTCTGTAATGGGGGATTGTCTGTACTAAGGGGGTCTGCACTGAGGTGGGGGGTCTGTAATGGGGGATTGTCTGTACTAAGGGGGTCTGCACTGAGGTGGGGGGGTCTGTAATGGGGGATTGTCTGTACTAAGGGGGTCTTCACTGAGGTGGGGGGGGGGGTCTGTAATGGGGGATTGTCTGTACTAAGGGGGTCTGCACTGAGGTGGGGGGGGGGGGGGGTCTGTAATGGGGGATTGTCTGTACTAAGGGGGTCTGTAATGGGGGATTGTCTGTACTAAGGGGGTCTGCACTGAGGTGGGGGGGGTCTGTAATGGGGGATTGTCTGTACTAAGGGGGTCTGCACTGAGGGGGGGGGGGGGGGGTCTGTAATGGGGGATTGTCTGTACTAAGGGGGTCTGCACTGAGGTGGGGGGGGGGGGGGGGGGGTCTGTAATGGGGGATTGTCTGTACTAAGGGGGTCTGCACTGAGGTGGGGGGGGGGTCTGTAATGGGGGATTGTCTGTACTAAGGGGGTCTGCACTGAGGTGGGGGGTCTGTAATGGGGGATTGTCTGTACTAAGGGGGTCTGCACTGAGGTGGGGGGTCTGCACTTGGGTGGGGGGTGTCTGTACTAAGGGGGTCTGCACTTGGGTGGGGGGTCTGTACTGAGGGGGGTGTCTGTACTACTGGGGGGGGGGATCTGTACTACTTAGGGGGGTCTGCACTGAGGGGGGTGGGTCTGCACTGTTGGGGGGTCTGTAATGTTGGGGAGGCCTGCACTGGAAGGGTGTCTGTACTGAGGGGATGGTGTGCACTGGGGGGGGGGGGGGTGTCTGTACTGCTAGGGGGGGTCCTGCACTGAGGGGGGTGTCTGCACTGAGGTGGGGTCTGTAATGCTGTGGGGTGTCTGTACTTAGGGGGGTGTCTGGCATTAGTTCTTTTTTTTTTTTGTGGTGGTGGTGGGGGGGCCCATACAACATTTTGCTATGGGGCCCTGTGATTTCTAGTTACGCCCCTGTGTTAGCACTATATAAATCATGTATAATAATA
The DNA here is from genome assembly GCA_028564925.1 of Lithobates sylvaticus. Taxonomy (NCBI): domain Eukaryota; kingdom Metazoa; phylum Chordata; class Amphibia; order Anura; family Ranidae; genus Lithobates; species Lithobates sylvaticus. Next base: position 155,561,642 of record CM053034.1, read on the forward strand.
ATAATAATAGTGTGAACAGCACTGTGTTGGTGGTATTTGATCGCCCCTGCGGTTTTTATTTTTTGCGTTATAAACAAAAATATATTGACAATTTTGAAAAAAATATTTTTTACTTTTTGCTATAATAAATATCCCCCAATAAACAAAAATATATAAATTTTGAAAAAATATTTTTTACATTAAATATCCCCCAAAAATATTTTCCTCAGTTTAGGCCGATACGTATTCTTCTACATATTTTTGGTAAAAAAAAATCGCAATTAGCGATTATTGATTGGTTTGCGCAAAAGTTATAGCGTTTACAAAATTGGGGATAGTTTTATAGCATTTTTATTAATATTTTTTTTTTTACTAGTAATGGTGGCGATCAGCGATTTTTATTGTGACTGCGACATTATGGCGGACACATCGGACATTTTTGACACATTTTTGGGACCATTGTCATTTATACAGAAATCAGTGCTATTTAAATGCATTGATTCCTGTGTAAATGACACTGGCAGTGAAGGAGTTAACCACTAGGGGGCGGGGAGGGGTTAAGTGTGTGTGTGTTTTTTTTTTTTTACTGTAGGGGGGCGTGGCTTTGGGTCTGACATCACTGATCGGCTTTCCCGATGACAGGGAACAGCCGATCAGTGTCAGTTGCGCTAAGAAGCATGGGGAGAGGTTTGTTTACACAGACCTCTCCCCATTCTTCAGCTCTGTGACCCAACCGCGGGACACCAGCGGCGATCGGGTCCGCTGGTCCCGCGTCCGCGGTCACGGAGCTCAGGACCGGGTCGTGAGCGTGCCGCCGGCGGCGCTCGTGCAACCCACGGCTGGGATCTTAAAGGGCCACGTACAGGTACGTGATTGTGCCCAGCCGTGCCATTCTGCCGACGTATATTGGCGTGAGGCGGTCCTTAAGTGGTTAAAGTATAACTATATAAAATAATTTTTTTTTTTTTAGTTCTGGATAGAGTGAAGATGAATTAGAACACCTGTCTAGTTTTTTACTCTGCCTCCAATGGGGACACTAAATCCCTTAATTTGTAAATATTTCACTTCCTGTTTTGGGACAGGAGGTAAAGGTAAATCTCCCCAAAGGGACAAACCTTACAGGGGTTATTTTCTGCTCCTAAATGCCCCTCTATGTTTAGCCTATGGGGTTAATTTACTAAAACTGGAGCGTGCAAAATATGGTGCAGCTCTGCATAGAAACCAATCCGCTTCCAGGTTTTATTGTCAAAACTTATTGAACAAGCTAAAGCTAAAAGCTAATTGGCTACCATGCACTGCTGCAACAGATTTTGCAGTTTTAGTAAATCAACCCCAATATGTCCTTGCACACATAGACGCTTGCAGGGGTTTAGAAGCTGAAAAAAAGAAATCCAACATTTGCGTGTTCAGGAGAAGAGCATTTGTGCAAAAAATGCCAGACATGTGTACATCTAAAGGCGCGTTCATTCATTTCAACAGCAAGAATAAATTAATATTAATAAATTAATAACACTTGATGTGCCTGAACGCATCTAAATGCGCCTAAACGGCTTGAAAAACACAGGAGGTATTTGAAAGAGCTGGAGCCAGTGTGCATGGCCTAACATTATCTGTCCTAAGAAAAGGTTAAAGATCTCAAGGCTTGTGAGCCTAAACCAGCTGTTTCTGCCCCCTCCACAGCCCAACGCTCCACTGAGCACTGGAGGGGCAGAGCACAGATTGGTGACTGACAGTTACGGTCAGTCAGTTACAGTAGCTACACTTTAACAGGGAATTTGTCTGACAACAATAGAAGGTACTTTAGGAATACATACGACAATCGACTAGATTTTTTTTTAAACCAGAGTTAAGCGTCACTTTAAATCAGTCGCTTCAGATCCGCTTTAAAAACTCCATGTATGTTAATTGTGAAGCTTAATTTGATTTCATAATTCAATATATTTAAATTTGTTGGGACCACTTATATCTGAATCTTCATCTGTGTAGACATCATTGTCTATCTGGTGAACAGGAATGTTTTTTGTTTCTACACTCAGTTATACAGAAGGCCGTGGATATGTGACAATCATTTATTAGCTATTTCATGATTTGTTTTGAAAACTGTGACAGAAGTGTGTTACCTGATAAACATTTGGCTTTGATCATAACTCTACTGTAGTGAAAGAATGTGTCTTCTTTGGGTTACAAAAGAGCCCTACAAGACCCCTCCATGTAGCAGCACAACATGATTACCTCTTAAGCCCCATACACACGGTCGGATTTTCGCATGGATTCTGTCCGATCGGACAATGTTGTCGAAAAATCAGACCGTGTGTATGCACCATCGGACAGTGTACGTCGGATTGTCCGACGGACAAAGTCCTATCTCCTGCTGGATAGATTTTTTGACAACAAGGTCCGATCACACCAAATCCGACCGTGTGTAGCGTTGTCCGACGGACAAAGTGCTACGCATGCTCAGATCACATTACAAGACCAAAGCTATTGGCTACTAGCTTCTACGTAGTCCCGTCGTAGGCAACAAACGTCACCACGTTCAGAATGATCGGATTTTCCGACAACTTTGTCCGACCGTGTGTACGCAAAACCAACATCGGACAAAGTACGACGGACATGATCCGACGGACCTGGTCCTCGGATAATCCGAGCGTGTGTATGGGGCTCTAGAGAATATCATCTTGGGGACAAGACCATAAATCTGTTTGCAATTCCCTGAATACAACACTTCTGGGGTTCCAGAATACTAAACTCTGACTTTATCATGGCATATGAGGTCCCAGCTTAAAAAAGTTGTATCTCTATAATTTAATCAATATTTAATTAGTTAACATGGGTTATGACATTGTAATTTGTGCTTGTAATAAATAGTAAGCAATCAGTGGATCTTGGGCAGGTCATGCTGACACTGGTAGCTTAGGGGGAACATGTGAAAATAGCTCATACCGCCCAAGCTTCCATCCTGTACTGGAGGGTGCTATGACTCCTGATTACAATGGTTCTTTCAGGGTAGACATATCAGTGTGTGTTATGCTGTATAGATGTCCTCTGCTCCATAACTGCCACCACTTCTGGAAGATGATCAGCAGAAGCCTGAGGCACTGGATGGGAATTTTGGCTATAATAGGTGAAGCACTGGATAGGAGGTTTGGCTGCGATAGGTGAAGCACTGGATGTTATGTTTGGCTATGATAGGTAAAACACTGGATGGGAAGTCTGGCTATGATACGTAAAGCACTGGATGGGAGGTTTGGCTATGATAGCTGAAGCACTGGATGGGAGGTTTGGCTATGATAGCTGAAGCACTGGATGGGAGGTTTGGCTATGATAGCTGAAGCACTGGATAGGAGGTTTGGCTATGGTAGGTGAAACACTGGATGGTAAATTTGGCTGTAATAAATGAAGCATGGATGGGATGTTGAGCTATGATAGGTGAAGCACTGAATGGGAGGTTTGGGTATGATGTGAAGGACTGGGCGGGAGGTTTGTTGATAGGTTAAACACTGGATGGGAGGTTTGGTGCGTGATAGGCGAAGCACTGGATGGGAGGCTTGGTGGTGAGAGCTGAAGCACTGGATAAGAGGTTTGTTGATGATAGGTGAATCAATGGATGGTAGGTTTGGCTATGATGTGAAGGCCGGGTGGAAGGCTTGTTGATGATAGGTTAAACACTGGATGGGAGGTTTTACTATGATAGGTGAAGCACTGGATGGGAGGTTTGGTTATAATAGGTAAAGTAAAGTACTGGATGGGAGGTTTGGCTATGATTGGTGAAGCACTGGATAGGAGGTTTGGCTATGATAGGTGAAACACTGGATGGTAAATTTGGCTGTAATAAATGAAGCACTGAATGGGATGTTAAGCTATAATAGGTGAAGCACTGAATGAGAGGTTTGGCTATGATGTGAAGGACTGGGCGGGAGGTTTGTTGATGATAGGTTAAACACTGGATGGGAGGTTTGGCTGTAATAGGTTAAGCACTGGATGGGAGGCTTGGTGGTGAGAGCTGAAGCACTGGATAGGAGGTTTGTTGATGATAGGTGAATTAATGGATGGTAGGTTTGGCTATTATGTGAAGGCCTGGTGGAAGGCTTGTTGATGATAGGTTAAACACTGGATAGGAGGTTTTGCTATGATAGGTGAAGCACTGGATGGGAGGTTTGGTTATAAAAGGTAAAGTACTGCATGGGAGGTTAGGCTATGATATCTGAAGCAATGAATAGTATATTTGGCAGTCTGGTTGAGATAAGTGATACTTTAGATGGGAAGTTTGGCTATAAAAGGTTAAGTACTGGAGGTTTGGCAGTTATAGTGAATGCTGATCTGACAAGGTTCCCTTTTTTTCACTGATTGCTATTTATGTTGCACATGCCTACAAATTCAGTTTTTTGTTCATAGAAATAGACTAGAGCACCTTTTCGACCTACGAATGTTGAAAATGTGAGAATTAGAAGTGTATATAGGACTTCCTTTTCGCATCCCCATTGGCTAATGAAAGCTATGGGGTAGCAAATGGAAATTATGTGCAGTTTGGGAGGGCAGCATTTAGTGGAATCTTAGTAGTGCCTAGGAGGCAGCTTAGCATGAAAGGTGGGTTATGTATGTCTTCCTTTACTAGAAGTATTAAAGTTCTGGCCTTGGTGTAGAACAGAAAGATGCCCATCTAATTGTGATGAAAGGAGTAGCAAAGTAGGGACAGAGGATAAATACAGAAGAGATATGTCTTTTTTATCACAAATATGAATGCTCATAAGTATTAGAGGTAGCAGAATATGACCACGCTAACAATTAAAGTGTAACTTAAGGCAAAACATTCTTTTAGTTTTGGACACAGTGAAGAGGGTTTAGAACACATAATCAGTTTTTATTGCTGCCTGTGTCCTCATTAGGCAGATTTCAACTGTTTACCATTATCATTGCAAATGAAAGTTTAAAAAAAATCCCCAAATTTGGATTGTCCGAAGAAAAGTAACAGAGGGAAAATATTACATGGGGACACTAGTTCTGGTGACCTGGGGTGCCGCAAGGAATTCTGTTAATTAATTTGCAGGGATTTAGTCTCACTTACTGGTTTGGCTATGAGACAGGAAGTGAAGGTAAATCTCTCCAAAGAGACACAGATAGCCAAAAAACTACCTTACTTTGCCTACAGTTCTACTTTAACCACTTGCCAACCAGCCGCCAACATTATACAGTGGCAGGTCAGCTTGTTCCTGCAAATCGCAGTAGCTGTACGGTGGTCCCTTTAACAGCTCTAGCGGGAACGCGCACCGCGTGGCGAGGGAGCCGATGCACGTGGCTGGTGGCTGCGATGTCCGCCGGCCACCTGTGTTCGCCAGAATGGGGATATGTCAATGTAAACAAACAGATCCCCGTTCTGACAGGGGAGTAGAGAGAGATTGAAGAGAAGGGTTAACCACCCTTGCTAAATTGCCATTGATTCCTGCTGTGTAGAATGTATGCAATGCAAAAGAGCTTGCAATTCATGCAATTGGTGGTAAATACTTGTGAATTTTATATTTGAATCAGAAAATTTGTTAGTAAAGCATTTGAAATAGTTTTCTTTGTGTACTTGCTCGTGGTAGGCTATATTTCATTCATGGTGGGTGTAGTTTAAATGAAAAGCAAGCCCTACTTTAGATTACTCTGTGAAAAGCAGCGTAGAGTGCATGTTCTCTCACCAATTCCACTCTAGTTTGCATTGGGTGGGTATGTCTAGTAGTAGTTGGTCATATTCAACATTTAAGCATTCCATAGTGATTGGATTAAAGGGCTTGTAAACCTTCATGTTTTTTCACCTTAATGCATGAAAAAACACCTGGCAGTGACCGGCCCCCCAGCCCCCCCTGTTTTACATACCCGATCCCTGGAACTTGACCCGGCGGCTCCCGCTGCTGTCAATCAAATCCAATGACGCATACTCCCTACAATAACCCTATATGAAGGATAACATAGTGGGTATAGCTACCCAAATACTGCAGGGACAGGATGACTCCCTTGGATCTTAAGGTATATATTGGCTTTAGGCAGAGTTCTTTTTTATGCCATATTTTGTTACGCTTTCTGTATGTACTAGTATATTTACAATGTTGTCCATGAAACCATTTACTGTATTGTACGTGAAAAACTTTAATAAAATATGTATGAAACAAAGAAAATCCAATGACGCGGGCGCCGGGGGGCTGGGACGAGTCATACATTCGGCAGCTATGGACACCGAATGCTGGACTTGGGAGCGCACCCGCAAGGTAACCCCCTCGGGAGAGTGCTTCTCCTAGGGGGTTATCTGATGTGGGGAGGAGCCACGAGATCCGCCATACTTTAAGGTATCCTAAGGTGTGAATATAAATGCTTGGATATCTTCCTGACATTCTAGGAACTGAAGAAGTACAAAACGTATTCAACATTACAAAACAAGGCCAGTTGAATGTGACTAACTACTTCTAGAAATACCTTGATACATAAGAACCTTCACAGACATTGGATTGTGGGCTTTACCTGCTATAGACGCAACATTTATGAAGACAGTTGATACATAATTAGACAGTCTTTTTACTGACTTTGAAGTCTTGTACAGGCACTGCTGGCACCAGACTTATCCTGAAGGAACAATAGTGTTTGTCAGGGAGATTCTTCACCTGAGATAGTAGGCCAGCCAGCGGTTGTCTGCACAGACCCTATAGTGCTCATAGGCTCCAGTTGTTTCTCAATCCAGCGGAAATGAAACATATCATGGAAAGACCATCTTCTGTCTGTGTTACCCTTTAAGTAACCTTGTCTCTATAGAAAAGGAACTGAATGCATACCTGTAAATGAAGACTTTCCAGCTGCCTGTGTTTGGTCACCTATGGCGACCCATCGCATTTGGCTACCCGCTGGACTGCGCATGCGCGACACCGCCATATGCGTTCCAACGCTGTGGCGAAAATGTGATGGGTAGACGAATGTGACGCGACACCTGCACCACTGCTCCGATTATGAGAACTCTTCTGCTGAAGTCAACAGAGAAACCGACACTTCCAGAAGTATAAATCTCATGCCTCTCAGGTCTTCTGCAGCTTCAACTGGTTCCTCCTGCAAATCTCCATCTCACTATAAATAGAAATTAGCTGGAAGAACCAGTGAGTTCTATAGATAACTCGGGAGAGCAATACTACTACAAATTTCTGATAAATACTGATAAATTCATTATCCAAAAATGAGTGGTGGAGGGGTAGTCATTCCTTTAACTGCTTTGCGACCGCCGGCTGTCAATTGACAGCCAGGCGGCGCAGCATTATCTATCATATGACGCCCTCCCCTTCCCGGCCCTCCAGGGAGCGTGAGCGCGCTGCCGGGAGCGTGAGCGCGCTGCCGGGAGCGCGCGTGCGTGCCCGTCGTGTCTCTGGGCACCCGATGCGTGTGCCTGACGGTCGCGATGTCCGCCGGCCAACCGCGATTGCTCGGTAACACAGCAGGACCCTGGATCTGTGTATGTAAACACACAGATCCTCGGTCCTCTCAGAGGAGAGGGGACAGATGGTGTGTTCTCAGTACAGAGAAACACCGATCGGTCTCCTCCCCTTGTGAATCCCCTCCCCCTACAGTTAGAATCCCTCCCAGGGAACATATTAACCCCTTCAGCGCCCTAGTGTTAACCCCTTCCCTGCCAGTCACATTTATACAGTAATCAATGCATTTTTATAGCACGGATCGCTGTATAAATGTGAATGGTCCCACAAATGTGTCAAAAGTGTCTGATATGTCCGCTGCAATATTGCAGTCACGATAAAAATCGCAGATCGCCGCCATTACTAGTTAAAAAAAAAAATAATAATAAAAATGCTATAAATCTATCCTCTATTTTGTAGGCGCTATAACTTTTGTGCAAACCAATCAATATACCCTTATTGTGATTTTTTACCAAAAATATGTAGAATAATATGTATCGGCATAAACAGAGGAAAATTTTTTTTTTTTTTTTTTTTTTGGGGATATTTAGTATAGCAAAAAGTAAAAAAATATTGTTTTTTTTTTAAAACTTGTCGCTCTTCTTTTGTTTATAGTGCAAAAAATAAAAACTGCAGAGGTGATCAAATATCACCAAAAGAAAGCTCTATTTGTGGGGACAAAATTATAACAATTATCATTTACTGAGTATGCAGCTTATTTATCTTTCAATCCTTGTCTATGCTCCAGTTTAAGCGCGTGCCATTACCATTGCCCAAGGTTTTCTGTTTCAGGGTGGCTCCTTTCTCTTGTAGCATACACTGTGTGCATCAATATAAACACTCAGCCCATAACCTAGGTTGGCAAGGCACTCCCCTGATCCACTCCTCCCCTTCCCTTATTTAACCACTTAACATCCAGGCCTTTTTGCAAAAAAATTACTTAGAACCCCCAAACATTATATATATATATATATATATATATATATATATACCGTATTTTTTATCTGAAAGACGGCCGCCTAAGGGAAAACACAAAGGGGGTTATGGCAGCTAGTTGCTGCCATAACAAAATCAAAATCAAAATCAAAATCATCAACAAATACTTTACTGGGGAATATTTATTTTATTGTGCTCTTTGTGTTTAAAACTGTGATGGTTTAACACAACTTTAAGTACGAAAAAAAGTCTACTTTAAATTGGATTTCCTTCATGTGGAATTTTATTTTAGCAACATTTTGCCATAGACTTTCACAGAACAAAGTGCATAGTACATAGTAACATACAGAGAACAAAGTGTAGTGCTACACCAAAAAGAATCCAATTTTTAGGATGATGCTGCAGGTCCTGTGACATTGTAGTTGGACGGGTGTGTTACCATAGTGCTCCTGGCTGGCACAGTGTTCCCATGGATATGTTCACATTATGACACCGTGCTTAAAAATGCTGTTTCTGCACATTCCATCGTCGCCCTGTCCCCCAAGCCCACCCCCCCCAACCCTGCTCTAATCTTATCCCTGACTCCCCCTTCACCTAATATGTTTATATTACCCTCTGTGCCTATTGGCTCAGAAGCTTAGGCCAGAAATTTTAAGAAGGTCCAACAAGGCTTCTATCTAAACACTTAGTAAGCCCATAGCCTGGAGGGGGAAGGGATCACATGCAGACAGGCCAAAGACTCTCTGATGCTTAATTCAGTCTGCCCAGCTAGACCAAGCTGTCATTCCTCCACATTCCTGGTATCCTACCCAGGATCATCAGGAGCACATGTCCTCCTGTCAGCAAGAGATTAATCCAGGACATCTGTACTCCAGTAACATGACCCATGCCAGCACATGAAAGGCTGACTTACAGGTGACTTGATGGACTACTGTGATATCTGTAGTACCATGGCAAGTCATAGACGGCTGGACAAAAACCAGGACTAAGCCAAATATTGGAATCTCTAGAAACTGCCCAACACAAATAAAAGCTGCCAGGAGAGAAACATGGAGGCTGCCACTGATGGCCTGACATGGAGGCTTCCACTGATGCCCTGACATGGAGGCTGCCACTGATGCCCTGACATGGAGGCTTCCACTGATGCCCTGACATGGAGGCTGCCACTGATGCCCTGACATGGAGGCTTCCACTGATGCCCTGACATGGAGGCTGTCACTGGTGCCCTGACATGGAGGCTTCCACTGATGCCCCGACATGGAGGCTGCCACTGATGCCATGGAGGCTTCCACTGATTCCCTCACATGGAGGCTGTCACTGGTGCCCTGACATGGAGGCTGTCATTGATGCCCTCTCATGCAGGCTGCCACTGATGCCCTCTCATGCAGGCTGCCACTGATGCCCTAACATGGAGGCTGCCACTGGTGCCCTCTCATGGAGGCTTTCACTGGTGCCCTAACATGGAGGCTGTCACTGGTGCCCTGACATGGAGGCTGTCACTGATGCCCTCTCATTGAGGCTGCCACTGATGCCCTCTAATGGAGGCTGCCACTGATGCCCTGACATGGAGGCTGCCACTGATGCCCTCTAATGGAGGCTGTCACTGATGCCCTGAGATGGAAGCTGTCACTGATGCCCTCTAATGGAGGCTGTCACTGATGCCCTGACATGGAAGCTGTCATTGATGCCCTCTAATGGAGGCTGCCACTTATGCCCTCTAATGGCTGTCACTGATGCCATGCGGTATTGAAACTGTTGGTCATAGAAAGCAGCTGCTTCAGTTCCAAATACACACATAAGAGTTATTTACCAAGTGCACAGACAAAAAAAGATTCCCCAACACACCGTATAGTAATCAGAAAAAAGAGTACCTGCCTAAGTGTTGTCAAGTTTAAAATCAGAGCTCTTAGTTGCACATATTAGAAAATGTGTAAAAATGTTATAACCATAACAACTTTGCATAACCTGCAGAGAAGTTCACCTGGGAGTACTGACAGGAGGACATTTGTAAGTGTGATAGCCTGTTCACACTGCCCGCATATTAGAACGCTCCGTTTTAGCATGCAGGCTGCTGTCAGGGGGCAGTGCGATAGGTTAAAACACTGTTTACTATTTTCTTAAGGGCCCATTCACTATAGGAACTGCATATGAATCGCAAAGGAATGCTATGCAGTTCCATTTTGAATGGGCTGAAATCGCACCGCACTAAAAGTAGTGCATGCATTACTTTTTGAAACGCAGGGCAACTGCATCACATGGTACTTTTGTACAATGCGATTTGGTGTAGGCATACGCACTGCATTTGCGACCTTCGTTTGGGGTGTCGCTAATGTTGGACCGACCGCCGCAGCAGATCGCAAGGGCAGTCCAATTAGAATGCAGTGAGGGAGGCAACACTGGAACGCTGATCTCTCCCGCACTGCATTCTGGCCATCTTTTTACAAACAGAACGAAGCCACGGAGAACTCACATTTACCAGCAATTTACATTTTTTTTTTTTGTAAATGTCAGTTTTTCTGCAGTAAGTTGTATACATTGCACAGATGTGCCACTTCATGGGCAGGATAAGGGCAGCCCAAGGCAGGTTATTTAAAGGAATTGTGCATTCTTAATTTTTGCCTTTAAAGCGGAGTTCCACCCTATTTTACAACTTGTGCTTAAACACCTCAATACAGGGCATTTTCACCCCCTTCCTGCCCAAGCCATTTTTCAGCTTTCAGCGCTGTCACACTTTGAATGACAATTGCGCGGTCATACAACACTGCACCCAGATGAAATTGTTATAAATTTTGTCCCCACAAATAGAGCTTTCTTTTGGTGGTATTTGATCACCTCTGCAGTTTTTATTTTTTTGCACTATAAACAAAAGAAGAGCGACAAGTTTTAAAAAAAAAACAATATTTTTTTTACTTTTTGCTATACTAAATATCCCCAAAAAAATTAAAAAAAAAAAAATTTTCCTCTTTTTTTCCCCTTACGTATTATTCTACATATTTTTGGTAAAAAATCACAATAAGCGTATATTGATTGGTTTGCACAAAAGTTTTAGCGCCTACAAAATAGAGGATAGATTTATAGCATTTTTATTATTTTTTTTTTTTTAACTAGTAATGGCGGCGATCTGCGATTTTTATCGTGACTGCGATATTGCAGCGGACATATCAGACATTTTTGACACATTTTTGGGACCATTCACATTTATACAGCGATCCATGCTATAAAAATGCATTGATTACTGTATAAATGTGACTGGCAGGGAAGGGGTTAACACTAGGGCGCTGAAGGGGTTAATATGTTCCCTGGGAGTGATTCTAACTGTAGGGGGAGGGATTCACAAGGGGAGGAGACCGATCAGTGTTTCTCTGTACTGAGAACACACCATCTGTCCCCTCTCCTCTGAGAGGACCGGGGATCTGTGTGTTTACATACACAGATCCAGGGTCCTGCTGTGTTACCGAGCAATCGCGGGTGCCCGGCGGACATCGCGACCGTCAGGCCCACGCATCGGGTGCCCAGTGACACGACGGGCACGCGCGCTCCCGGCAGCGCGCGCACGCTCCCGGCAGCGCGCGCAGGCTCCCTGGAGGCCCGGGAAGGGGAGGGCGTCATATGATAGATAATGCTGCGCCGCCTGGCTGTCAATTGACAGCCGGCGGTCGCAAAGCAGTTAAAGGAATGACTACCCCTCCACCACTCGTTTTTGGATAATGAATTTATCAGTATTTATCAGAAATTTGTAGTAGTATTGCTCTCCCGAGTCATCTATAGAACTCACTGGTTCTTCCAGCTAATTTCTATTTATAGTGAGATGGAGATTTGCAGGAGGAACCAGTTGAAGCTGCAGAAGACCTGAGAGGCATGAGATTGATACTCCTGGAAGTGTCGGTTTCTCTGTTGACTTCAGCAGAAGAGTTCTCAGAATCGGAGCAGTGGTGCAGGTGTCACGTCACATTCGGCTACCCATCACATTTTCGTCACAGCGTTGGAACACATATGGCGGTGTCGTGAATGCGCAGTCCAGCGGGTAGCCAAATGCGATGGGTCGCCATATGTGACCAAAGACAGGCAGCTGGAAAGTCTTCATTTACAGGTATGCATTCAGTTACTTTTCTATAGAGACAAGGTTACTTAAAGGGTAACACAGACAGAAGATGGTCTTTCCATGATATGTTTCATTTCCGCTGGATTGAGAAACAACTGGAGCCTATGAGCACTATAGGGTCTGTGCAGACAACCGCTGGCTGGCCTACTATCTCAGGTGAAGAATCTTCCTGACAAACACTATTGTTCCTTCAGGATAAGGCTGGTGCCAGCAGTGCCTGTACAAGACTTCAAAGTCAGTAAAAAGAATGTCTAATTATGTATCAACTGTCTTCATAAATGTTGCGTCTATAGCAGGTAAAGCCCACAATCCAATGTCTGTGAAGGTTCTTATGTATCAAGGTATTTCTAGAAGTAGTTAGTCACATTCAACTGGCCTTGTTTTGTAATGTTGAATACGTTTTGTACTTCTTCAGTTCCTAGAATGTCAGGAAGATATCCAAGCATTTATATTCACACCTTAGGATACCTTAAAGTATGGCGGCTCTCGTGGCTCCTCCCCACATCAGATAACCCCCTAGGGGAAGCACTCTCCCGGGGGGTTACCTTGCGGGTGCACTCCCAAGTCCAGCATTCGGTGTCCATAGCTGCCGAATGTATGACTCGTCCCAGCCCCCCGGCGCCCGCGTCATTGGATTTTCTTTGTTTCATACATATTTTATTAAAGTTTTTCACGTACAATACAGTAAATGGTTTCATGGACAACATTGTAAATATACTAGTACATACAGAAAGCGTAACAAAATATGGCATAAAAAAGAACTCTGCCTAAAGCCAATATATACCTTAAGATCCAAGGGAGTCATCCTGTCCCTGCAGTATTTGGGTAGCTATACCCACTATGTTATCCTTCATATAGGGTTATTGTAGGGAGTATGCGTCATTGGATTTGATTGACAGCAGCGGGGGCCGCCGGGTCAAGTTCCAGGGATCGGGTATGTAAAACAGGGGGGCTGGGGGCCGGTCACTGCCAGGTGTTTTTTCATGCATTAAGGTGAAAAAACATGAAGGTTTACAAGCCCTTTAATCCAATCACTATGGAATGCTTAAATGTTGAATATGACCAACTACTACTAGACATACCCACCCAATGCAAACTAGAGTGGAATTGGTGAGAGAACATGCACTCTACGCTGCTTTTCACAGAGTAATCTAAAGTAGGGCTTGCTTTTCATTTAAACTACACCCACCATGAATGAAATATAGCCTACCACGAGCAAGTACACAAAGAAAACTATTTCAAATGCTTTACTAACAAATTTTCTGATTCAAATATAAAATTCACAAGTATTTACCACCAATTGCATGAATTGCAAGCTCTTTTGCATTGCATACATTCTACACAGCAGGAATCAATGGCAATTTAGCAAGGGTGGTTAACCCTTCTCTTCAATCTCTCTCTACTCCCCTGTCAGAACGGGGATCTGTTTGTTTACATTGACATATCCCCATTCTGGCGAACACAGGTGGCCGGCGGACATCGCAGCCACCAGCCACGTGCATCGGCTCCCTCGCCACGCGGTGCGCGTTCCCGCTAGAGCTGTTAAAGGGACCACCGTACAGCTACTGCGATTTGCAGGAACAAGCTGACCTGCCACTGTATAATGTTGGCGGCTGGTTGGCAAGTGGTTAAAGTAGAACTGTAGGCAAAGTAAGGTAGTTTTTTGGCTATCTGTGTCTCTTTGGAGAGATTTACCTTCACTTCCTGTCTCATAGCCAAACCAGTAAGTGAGACTAAATCCCTGCAAATTAATTAACAGAATTCCTTGCGGCACCCCAGGTCACCAGAACTAGTGTCCCCATGTAATATTTTCCCTCTGTTACTTTTCTTCGGACAATCCAAATTTGGGGATTTTTTTTAAACTTTCATTTGCAATGATAATGGTAAACAGTTGAAATCTGCCTAATGAGGACACAGGCAGCAATAAAAACTGATTATGTGTTCTAAACCCTCTTCACTGTGTCCAAAACTAAAAGAATGTTTTGCCTTAAGTTACACTTTAATTGTTAGCGTGGTCATATTCTGCTACCTCTAATACTTATGAGCATTCATATTTGTGATAAAAAAGACATATCTCTTCTGTATTTATCCTCTGTCCCTACTTTGCTACTCCTTTCATCACAATTAGATGGGCATCTTTCTGTTCTACACCAAGGCCAGAACTTTAATACTTCTAGTAAAGGAAGACATACATAACCCACCTTTCATGCTAAGCTGCCTCCTAGGCACTACTAAGATTCCACTAAATGCTGCCCTCCCAAACTGCACATAATTTCCATTTGCTACCCCATAGCTTTCATTAGCCAATGGGGATGCGAAAAGGAAGTCCTATATACACTTCTAATTCTCACATTTTCAACATTCGTAGGTCGAAAAGGTGCTCTAGTCTATTTCTATGAACAAAAAACTGAATTTGTAGGCATGTGCAACATAAATAGCAATCAGTGAAAAAAAGGGAACCTTGTCAGATCAGCATTCACTATAACTGCCAAACCTCCAGTACTTAACCTTTTATAGCCAAACTTCCCATCTAAAGTATCACTTATCTCAACCAGACTGCCAAATATACTATTCATTGCTTCAGATATCATAGCCTAACCTCCCATGCAGTACTTTACCTTTTATAACCAAACCTCCCATCCAGTGCTTCACCTATCATAGCAAAACCTCCTATCCAGTGTTTAACCTATCATCAACAAGCCTTCCACCAGGCCTTCACATAATAGCCAAACCTACCATCCATTAATTCACCTATCATCAACAAACCTCCTATCCAGTGCTTCAGCTCTCACCACCAAGCCTCCCATCCAGTGCTTAACCTATTACAGCCAAACCTCCCATCCAGTGTTTAACCTATCATCAACAAACCTCCCGCCCAGTCCTTCACATCATAGCCAAACCTCTCATTCAGTGCTTCACCTATTATAGCTTAACATCCCATTCAGTGCTTCATTTATTACAGCCAAATTTACCATCCAGTGTTTCACCTATCATAGCCAAACCTCCTATCCAGTGCTTCACCAATCATAGCCAAACCTCCCATCCAGTACTTTACTTTACCTATTATAACCAAACCTCCCATCCAGTGCTTCACCTATCATAGTAAAACCTCCCATCCAGTGTTTAACCTATCATCAACAAGCCTTCCACCCGGCCTTCACATCATAGCCAAACCTACCATCCATTGATTCACCTATCATCAACAAACCTCTTATCCAGTGCTTCAGCTCTCACCACCAAGCCTCCCATCCAGTGCTTCGCCTATCACGCACCAAACCTCCCATCCAGTGTTTAACCTATCAACAAACCTCCCGCCCAGTCCTTCACATCATACCCAAACCTCCCATTCAGTGCTTCACCTATCATAGCTCAACATCCCATCCATGCTTCATTTATTACAGCCAAATTTACCATCCAGTGTTTCACCTACCATAGCCAAACCTCCTATCCAGTGCTTCAGCTATCATAGCCAAACCTCCCATCCAGTGCTTCAGCTATCATAGCCAAACCTCCCATCCAGTGCTTCAGCTATCATAGCCAAACCTCCCATCCAGTGCTTTACGTATCATAGCCAGACTTCCCATCCAGTGTTTTACCTATCATAGCCAAACATAACATCCAGTGCTTCACCTATCGCAGATTCCTAACTTTTGTTATTCCAAAGAAACTGCTGTGGAAAGTGAAGAGAACAATTTGGTTGGTATTTTTAGACGAGGTTAGTGATGTAGTTGGGGGCCAAGTTGGGGATGGCTTTGTAAGTTATTGTTAGTATTTTGAATTGAATTTGTTGGGTGGGTCACAGCCAAAGAGGGATTGGCAGAGAGGGGTAGCAGACACTGAGGTTGGTAAGGCGGATGAGTCTGGCAGCAGCATTTATGATGGACTGAATAAGGGACAGCCTATGTAAAGGTAAGACAATGAGGAGGGAGTTGCAGTGGTCGGGGCGAGAGATAACCGGGAAGTGAATTAAGAGCTTTGTGGTGTCATTGGTTAGGAAAGGGGCGTATTTTAGAGATGTTGCAGAAGTTGGGCGGCAAGCTTTGGAAAGTGATTGGATGTGGGGCTGAAATGAGAGTTTAGAGTCCGCGATAACGCCTAGCACCCTGGCATGTGGGGATGGGTTGTGCCATTGACCTTAACAGAGAATGGCTCCTTGGGAGGGATCCCCCCATAAATACTGAATGTGTTGATGGGGGAGTCAAGCAATTTTTTTTCCTTGCAGCAAAGAAAAATTGCTCCATCTATGCCCAGCCTTATGGCCCGTACACATGATCCGAAAATCGGACGACAGATCGTCCTTTTTTTTTATTGCATGCTAGTTGCATATCGAAAATGGAGAGGTTACTAAAGATAAGAAAATTCTCGTACGACAGAATAAAAAATCGGTGGTGTCAGTGTATTTCTATTGTATTTTCAGACGACAACTGTACTGATTAAATTAAAAACGTACGATCTGGTATTATACAAGAAAAATGTTCACGTTTTTGTCCGATCGGATAATACTGGATGAACTGTCGTGGTCAGCTCTCGAAAGCTCTTTACTAACGATCCGATTATCATACGATCGCTTAATTTTTCAACCGATTTTCGGATCGTGTGTACAGACAATCAGTCAAGGTGGACAACATCTGATGCCGTGTACACACCACCGGTTTTCCCATCAGAATAAACTCTGAATGTTTTTCCGACGGAGTTCCGCTGAAACAGTCTTGCCTGCACGTGATCACACCAAAGTCCGACCGTCAAGAACGCGGTGACGTACAACACGTACGACGTGACTAAAAAAAGGAAGTTCAATAGCCAGTAGCCAATAGCTGCCGTCTAGTACTTGCTTCAGAGCATGCTTTGTTTTTGGTCCGTCGGAACAGCATACAGATGAGCGGTTTTCCCGATAGGAATTGATTCCGTTGGAAATATTTAAAACAGGTTCTGTTTCTAGGTCCGTCAGATTTTTCGAAAAAATAAGTCCCATGAGGCCCACACACGATCGGAATATCCGATGAAAAGATTCCATCTGACTTTTTCTGCCGGAAAGTCCAACTGTGTGTACGCGGCATGAGTCTACACCTTGTATGAGATCAAGTTAAAATTTGGGCTTGTACTTTATTTTCTCGTTTTTTTTTTAAAGTATGCTATCTTTGAAATCTCAACTTGTTAAAATCTCTTTCCTGTAAATGGGCTTACTCTTGATGCAAGTCTAGGTTTTGTCTGATGTCTCACTCCTTGGGAACAAAAGAATTTAAAAAATCCTCCTCTGTAGAGGCACCACCCTCCTTTTCACCACTACTCCTCAGCTCATTAAAATGCCTGACCCTGCTCCCCTTTCGCATACACACATCTGCTTCTTGTTAAGGGGTTTCAGGGTGGGATGGTCCACATCTAAGGGGTGACTGCATTGGAATTATACATGACTATGAGATGTGAGTTTGCCAAAGCTTGAGGGGGGGGGGGGGGGTGTTTGGGTAGGCACAGGTTATTGTCTAAATGGCACTGCGTTATCAGTCTCATCTACATGATGTGTGTATATTATGAGAAAGATGAAAGCGGCGATCGGACAGCAAAAATGATCTCCATTCACTCACATTTTCTGGTTTTGGCCTGTATGAACAACATGAAAGTTCTGTAGGGTGTTGAAATCTTGGCTAAAAAATATTGCAATGTATTCAGGAAACCTCTGATCATTAACAAAACATCCAAATAGGAGCATGCCCACCTGTTGGCGTACCTATCCTCTTTCTTTTAAGCACACCAATCCCCACATGTGCTGACTTATCATACAGATTGAAACATCAAGTCCTATTAGTTCTACTGTGGGCTTCAAAACAGAGTCAGGGGTAATCTTGCAAAATGAATGTTAAAGCAGAATTCCAGTCCCCCAATGCCGCTGTCATTTTTTAAACTTTATCTGGCACATTTAGCTAGTGCCTATAGTGTATTCCGTTTAATTTCAGTTTAAAATAAAGAGACTACCTTGATCTCGGAAGCTGGCAGGGGCCATGTCCACTGTGGGCATCTGAAGCCCTCTGGTATCTATTTCCAGGACTCGGTGCAGCTGGATTCCCAGCATGCACCTCCCGATCTCGCGCCTGCGCAGTAATGTCACCGCTCTGCGCTCCATCCTCCTGACACGTTGCCGTAGCAACGGTCGGTAAATAACGCAAGATTTCGGCAATAGGCGATTCGCAAGGACTCCTGGGATACATGATGACGCTATCCCAGGAACCCTTGAGAATCGCCTAGTGATGTAATCGCCTAGGCGATTAGAGGCGGAAGTCGTGGAGAACAAAACAATAATAAGGTATTTACAAGCATAAAAAAAAAAATGGCCATTGTAAAAAGTATAAGATAATGGCATGCAGCACAGACAAAGTTCGTAAAATGGGTGGAACTCCACTTTAAGTGACAACTGTCTGATATTACACCAATAATCCACTGAACAGGTTAATAAAACAGCTTTGTTTTTACTAGACATGCACATATCTGGCAGCCTGTAAAGACCTATGAAAGGTTGGCAGTTAAGAAAAACAGACCTGTCCGCTTTTCATGAAAACAGATGAGCAGAGACCTGGCAGACAGGGACTGTATGTTCATTTAGTCTTATCCCTGCCAAGTTCTGTGCACTAACAACTTCATCCATCTATACTTTGTCTTACTGGGATTTGCTGGTCCACGTTGATATCCTGCAGGAGCTGCCATTAGTGGCATATGATCCAAGGTGGCAGCACCCACAAATATGGCCAATGGGAATATGCCTCATCTTACTGCTGCTAACCCTTTAACCAGTTCCAGCCTGGGCCCATTCTGACATTTCTCTCAAAAAAATCTGCATTTTTTTTTACCAAAAAATTAATTAGAGTCCGAAACATTATATTATTTTTTTAAGCAGAGACCCTGGAGAATAAAATAAAATGAATAAAGTGATTGTTGTTGCAGTCTTTTTATGTCGCACAATATTTGCGCAGCGGTTTATTAAAAGCTAATTTTCAGGAAATAATACACTTAAATTAGTTTTAATGAACACAAACACAATATAATACCCAATTTTTTGGTAAAACATTAAATAGTATATAGATACCTAACATGTCACTCTTTAAAATTACATAAACCTTTTCAGGTTACCACTGTAGAGTTACACAGGATGTCTGGTGGTAGTATTATTGCCCTTTCTCTGATGTTTGCGTTGATCCCGCACATATGTAGTGCAAATACCGTTTTCATATGCGTACGGGACATATGTGAACGTGAGCACGGTGAAATTGGGCACTTTTTTTACATTTTATTTAAAAAAAGAAATTGACATTATACTATTATAATACTACACTATCTTTTTTGTATTTCTGAGAAATATCCCTTGTGCATGGGCTGTGAAGGGTCTATATGGAGAGATCTGGGGTCTATTAGACTCCAGATCTCTCTTCTGGCCTCCAAAGCATCTGATCAAACCAAGATCTCTTCCAGTTTCTGACGTCACACAGTGGAAGAAGCAACATTAGTTCCTCTCACTGTGTCCAGGGAAGCCAATGCTGCTGGTTGCATCCGGGTTCCTTGATGGGATGGGAGAGCCTGATAAAAGCAGTGGTGGGAAGGTGGGAGCCACTTCTAGGGCCTGTAAAAGTGATCCAGTGACTGTATAGCCGCTTGGAACCCTTTTACCTAAAAGAGAATAACAGGATCATGACTAAAGCTGCAGCTATAGCTATAACCACTTCAACCCAAGGCCGTTTGTAAATGGCCTAATGACAGGAAGTGGTTAAATTATAAACCTAAATCATTTACCTCCTTATATTCCAGCTTATTTTGAGAGTTAGGAACTAGGGTTCTAACTCTGCTTGTTCTTTAGTATTCATATCCTCTTACTTTCTAATGCTAGTATACATCTCCAATACAGTCATTCTGGCCATAGACCAAACACAAGAACAAATAAGGCATTGGATTCACATTTTCTAAGGGTCACTGAAATTGTCACTGGGCACACTGGTTTCGGTTCCGCAAAACAAGGACTCCCCTCAGGAACCAGGAAATTCTGCTTATAGAGTCAATGCCAAAAGTTGGAATATTATAATACCCTAAAAGTATAACTGCCAACTGCGGTGGCGCGATCATTATTTACTTCTTCCATCCTTATAACAGAAGGTCTGTACCTCTGTATAAAGCTGAATCCTGTGAAATCCACCTGTGATGTACTGATCACAAAAAAAGGCCTGAATGCAAAAATGTTATAAATGCGCGCTTTTCTTTTTATTAATGTGTCTGCGCATATTACATTTAAAAAAAAGGTGAAAAGGTATCCATAATCCGCCTGATGAAATAATTATGCTTTCTATGTATGAATTTGTGTATGTCAGAACTTGTTTATGTTTGTATAATAATTTACAATAAAATTATATTGAACAAAAAAAAAAAGCAAAAATATACCTTTCAACCCATTGTTGATTAACTCAATAACTGTACTGGTAGTCTGTTCCAAGCATTAAGTACTTTTTAGGAAGAACAATACTTACTGATGTTAGGCTGCTTTCACACTGACCAGTTTTTCTTCCGTTTTTGCCTTACCAAAAGCAGAAAAAAATGTATGACCATTAAATCCTATTAAGCTCTTCACACTGGTCAATTGCAGGTCATTTGCAATTTTAAAAGTCCTGCATCCTGCATTTTTGGTGCAGTAAAAAAAAGCAGCAAAAACACACCTCCCCATTCAAGTGAAAGGTAAACGCATCAAAAATGCAGCCCCTGTTGTGTTTTTGGTGCAGTTTTGAAGTCACAGGTGCAAAATACACTGGAAATGCGGTAAAAATGCATATGTGTTTTTACCGTGATTTTGTAAAGAAGCGGTGTGAAGTAGCCTTAATCCAGAACTTTCCACTTGTTACCGTAGTTTGATGTGATGTCCCTCTGTGCTTGAAACCCAACTCCATGGAAAAAATTAAAAAATACACCCTTGCAGTGGGTCCCCCTTCACTGCAAGGGTTAAATGCTGATTATGTCTAGGGGAGTCATGAAGTGGTTCTATCAATTATGCCAGCATAGACAGTTCAAATCTCAGCTGGTGCATCAGGAACTGGCCGAGATATGAACCATGTATGGGCAGGCTGAATGTACCCAAGTTGATCGATCAGGAAAAGTTTCCCCAGCCCCCCTATCCGGGAGAACACAATGGCTCCGTGGGAGTCATCAGGTACAATACAGGGACATAAAACCTGTAGAAGGGGGAAGAAGACAGTCACAGGTTACAGAGCAGGCTGCAGGGGGGGACCAATCACAGTGATGGAGGGAGCCTACTAGAGCGATGAGTAGGGCAAGTGTTTACACCTTAATTCTCTACCCCTAGCATTTAACCCTTGAAGTGTGGGGGGGGGGGGGGGGCACTGCAGAGGATGGATTGTTTCACTTTAATTGATTTAGGCTTTAATCTCAGCTTCGTATTGAAAATACTGTCCCCCTGAACCTTAGTGACACCCTATGTATTTAAAGGTTTCAACCAATGCCCCCCTATCCCTTTCTTCCTCAATACTGTACAAACTAAGTTTCCCCACTTTCTCTTGATATGTTTTTCCCCCCAGACATGCATCTGCTCTATCTTTTTTATAACTTTGTAAGTGAGGTCTCCTGAACTACACACATTATTCTAAATGGAGGTCTGGAATCAGGAATCAGAACCTCCTACCTCCTGCTGGTTTATCCTCAAGAGATGCCCCCCAAGAATTCTACTTGTGTTCCCTGCAGCTTTTTTCATACCATGTTCTCATTTTGTAATCATCTGAAATAAGGCCCAGAAATTATTTTCTTGTAAAGTTCTGTACCCCCGATATTTAGTGTACATCAGTTTTTGGCAAAGCTGTTCTGTGTGATCCCACACTGGGAAACTGTCTACTTAGACCTGCTGTGTGACTTGATCATTGTTGTCCTGCAGTGTGACCTAATCATGGTGGTCCTGTAATAAGACCCTTTCAGACTGTGGCTTCCCTTGCCTGGTCAGGACCTCTATAGTTTGTTTTTCTCCTAATCCCCTTGTTGAGTCCCGTGACCATCAAGCGATGTATTAGCTTCTTCTAATCATGTAAAGCTGGCTTTAGGTGGATGCTGAGAAGCAATGAGAGAGGAAAGGCTGCGTCTGGTGATGTGCACAGTTCCCGCATTCCTCAGGAGCCTCAGCAACCAAAGCCAAGGGCAGGAAATTTTCTGTAGCTCGTAGCTTGTCATTGTCACGTACACATGGCACAAAAAATGCAACTTCTAATATACAGTATGTGTGTGTGTGTGTATATATATATTAGCGCTAATCGCAGGAAGTGAAACAGTTCCCGATCTGTGCAGCTGCAGACCACAAATTGTCTCACTGCCTGTGATTAACGCTGTGCAGTGTTGGCTTCTTGGCGGGATTGGGCACGTGAGGTTTCGAACACGCCCGAGCCCATCTCTAATATATATATATATATATAGATATATATACGGTATATATTAGTTTTCTTTTTCAAACCGTTATTCCTTTACTTTCCCCTGGTGATTTTTGCCAGTAACACCCTTTCAGCCTTAGGATGACAGCTCTTCTAGAAATCGTAATTCTTGTGATTGTGATTGGATCTGTGGGCAGAGTTAGCCATACATTTTGGAAATCGCAAAATTTGTTATGCTGAATAAAAGACATGGCCATATTGTGCTAAAAGTGTGTAAGGTTTAAAGGATAGGTCTGGAGTCTGTGTAGAAGTGGATGAGTGGGAGTCAAGTACACCGTGTGTACACCATTCCAGTGATACTGACAGTGCACTTGGATCCCACCTATCCTTTATTCCAGTGACACTGACCGTGTACTTGGCTCCCACCCATCCACCCCCAACAGGTAAGTGAACCATTTCCCTGGGTCCCTTGCTGGCCAACCCAAGCCCATTGTGTCTACCCCCTGAGCTACAGTGAGATCTTTGGCCACCCGCATCCTGCACCAGATGCCTGCACAGCACTCCACCCTGTCTTCTTCCTCTCTCCAGCCAGCCAGTCAGTCAGTGCAAAGCACAGCATGCATGGCTCACTAGATGATGTCATGCCTTCTTCCTTTAGGTTTACAAATATTACAGGCTAGTGGCCTGCGGAAGAGTTTGGTAATAACTTTCACCATTCTGGCATTACCTGGTCAATTCCAGTAAGATCCCAGGTATGGCAACGGGTTAATTTTAATGCCCCCACCACAGCAGCACATACTCACTTTTCCTTCGCTGTACCCACCTCTCTGTACACATTGGGCTCAATTCATGAAACGGTATTACTGCTTTAAGATTAGATTAGTTCCTGAGGAACCTTGCAGTGATGGCGGATAGTCCTGAGGAACCTTGCAGTGATGGCGGATAGTCCTGAGGAACCTTGCAGTGATGGCGGATAGTCCTGAGGAACCTTGCAGTGATGGCGGATAGTCCTGAGGAACCTTGCAGTGATGGCAGATAGTCCTGAGGAACCTTGCAGTGATGGCGGATAGTCCTGAGGAACCTTGCAGTGAAGCCCAATGTCCTGGATCTTGGAGAACAAATGGTGCCTTTTTAAACACTTCCATGCCCTGCCTATTGAGGTGTGGTGACTCCTTACCAAATACATTTTATACATTCCTTAAATATCGCATGCTTGGACCACTACTTATTTAACACATTTATTTATTGTAGTGAATTGACTTTACCATTGTTTTATGCTGTATTTACTTAACGTTCTTGCTTTTTAAAGGTAAATACTGCATAAGGGATAGTGAATTGACATTTTCAGTATCGCATTGGATATTTGGAAAGAATTTGTCATGTGACCCAGATATCGCATGTAATATCTTTTTGTGAATTGAGCCCTGTATCTCTGTCAGCCTGAAAAAAAGGGTCACTGTGCTCCCCGAATCACTGGTGTAACTTTATTGGTGATATGGGACTTAAAGAGGAGTTCCAGCCTGGGGAAAAAAATTTAAAGTCAGCAGCTACAAACACTGTGGCTGCTGACTTTTGATATTAGGACACTTACCTGTCCAGGAAGCCTGCAATGTTGGCACCCCAGCAGATCTTTAGATCAGCTGTCGGGTGCTGCCGCCACCATCTCCACTAAGGGAAACTAGCAGTGAAGCCTTTCGGCTTCACAGACGGTTCCCTACTGTGCTCGAAGAGCGCTGCGCTTTCTAATTGGCCTGGTGGCAGAGGAGGGGGGCCGAACTCCTGAGGGACGACGCCACCGCGCCATCTCCCAGAAGTAGGGGCAGGGACCTGCCAAAAACAAGTCCCAGAGGAAGCAAATAAGTGGAAGTTCCACTTTTGGGTGGAACTCTGCTTTAAGTAAATCCTGATTCAGAATCCTTTCTCTTTATTGCAGGACTCTGTATGGTACCACCGTAAACCCACAAACAACCGTACAGACTCTGTATGGTACCACCTTAAAGCGAAGCACCCACCCTTCACAAGAGTTATCTATGGATATCTGTGTTATAGTTTGATGAATTGTCTCTGTATAGCTGCTTGGAGAAAAAGAAAGACAGTCCCATGTAAGCTCTGAGTTGTTCATAGATGGAACTTACACGTATGATATGCACTAAGCCAAACATAGAGTGGGTCATATTCTAGTACGGGCAGGCCCAGACTTGGACAAAAAACAGGCCCGGGTATTGCAGACTGAGCAGCCAATTCCTCCAGGGACTGGGGGAGGGGCCTGGGATGGGACACCCACGGAGCCAGGCCTCCGCACTGCATCACAAACCTCACCAACTGCAGCCCCCCCAAAAGACCCCTACTGACAGATCCCCTTACCTACTGCCCCACCCCAACTACCGCCCCCTCTGACTACTGATAGACCCTCAACCCCCTCAACCACTGCCCTTCCACCCAACCCACCAACCACCACCCCCTCCCTCCACTAACAGACCTTCAATCCCTGTAAATGCCACCCCCTCCCTCCACTGACAGATTCGCCCAACAGAACCCCCCACCCAATATTCATGCTACAGCCGCTGTGAAAACCTGTATCCCCACTGTTAATAATGATGACTCGTGACTGTGTCCCCGCTTGGCTGTCGAGGTGCCCAAGGTTGTGTTTTGCCTGTGTCCCTGCTGAAAATTTGGCATGTAAAAAGTTTGTGCCTGAGTAACACCGCCCATTTGGCATATAAGGAAGGGAGGAGACACAGGCATGGCCGCACAGCGGGAGTTGAGGGGTGACCACGGCCAGCATCAGTCACGTCCGGACCGAGGCCACCGCCCACCTCCCGCTGGGCGGCTTCGTCACCAACAGGCCGCTCTTGCCAGGACATGCGGTCCAGTAGCCCCAGCCCACTGGCAAATGTCCGGTGTGCCCTATGGCCAGTTCCTAACATTGGCCCAACAGCAGAACGAGAATGAGAAAGAAAGTACAGGTTTGTATGCCAAAAATGTTAGGAAATCAAAATTATACTTTATTATTTCTACTGCCTTGGATTGCTCACCCGGGGTGACGTGGAGAAGGAAGATTTGTGTTTCAGTGTAACGTTACACATCATGCTTTAAGTCCTCAACTAGGCCTAGTACTCCTACATCCACATTGTGTTGGAGAGCTAAGGTTGACATTTTTCTTTGCCCTTGTGGGGGAGACGTTATGTGTTCTCTGGAAATTGTGTGGTATCCAAGGTTGGCACACGCTCTGAAGGGTTGTAAGCATCCCACCCATGGAAGATAGATAAAACAGAGCACATTGTATCAACAACAGAGTGAAAAACACAGAAAAAAAGAAACAGCAGCAAAAAGAGGGACTAGAACAAGAAGACAGTGATCAGGCCGGCTTCTCCTTACTACAAATGTATTGGCACAAAATCTGTTTTTAGCAACCTGTCCTGGAAATGGGAATGACAACTGTTCTAATCCCATACATGTACATGGGATCGTTTGTTAGTTGTGCAACCTTAAAGCTGCACTCTGGGATAAGTGAATATTGTCTAAATACAAAAGTCATGTGAATGCTTATTTGACTTTTAGGGGTTGATTTACTAACGGCAAATAGACTGTGCAGTTGCTCTGGAGCTTAGTAAATAAGGGGCAGCTCTACTAACTTCCATCATCCAATCATGTGCAAGCAAAAATTCATTTTTTTTTTATTTTCCTTGCATGTGATTGGGTATTCTATGTAAAATGAAGCTTCACCTCATTTACTAAGCTCTGGAGCAACTTCACTTGCAAAGTGCACAGCCAATTTGCCTTTAACCTCCTTGGCGGTGTTCCTGAGTCTGGCTCGGGTTCAGTTTTTTCTGCCAGGAGCGGTAACCCCGAGCCAGACTCGGGCTGCGTTGCAGGATACAGGGGGGAAGTTACTTACCTTTTCCCTGGATCCTGCGATGTCTCCCCGCTGTGTGAGCGAGCCGTCCCCTCGCTCGATTCCCACAGTGCCGAGTGCCGCTGATCTCCGTACCCTGCGACGTTCCGACGCACGGGAGCGGAGATCGGCGCCAAATTCAAAAAAGTTAAAAAACACAACACACATACAGTACTGTAATCTTACAGATTACAGTACTGTATACAAAAAATACACATCCCCTTTGTCCCTAGAGGTCTGCCCAGTGCCCTGCATGTCATTTTATATAATAAAAATACTTTTTTTCTGCCTGGAAACTGGAGATTGTCCATAGCAACCAAAAAGTGTCCCTTTATGTCAAAAGTGGTTTTAGACCAGCTAGAAAACACAGATAAAAAATTAGAATCACAATTTATCATCAAACAATAAATTTAATGACAGCGACTATTCTGCAACTGAGCAAATTTCTGTGTTTTTGATTTGATTACATTATTGAATCATTTTTTTATATATATTTTTATTATATTATAATTTATTATTTTGTGTTTCAACTTTATCATACCCGGGATGTCTACTAGACTCTGGTTCGGACAGATTTAAGTGAGTTATTCATAAGAATTGCATGCCTACAATATATAATGCTGTGTATTTCTAACAAATCTGTGCAGTAATCCAGTGTGAAATGTTGCTGGAAATGTTGCTGAATATACTGCTCCTTCACCGCTCCAAAAATGCTGCTAGCAGGACTTTTTTTACCGTCCTGCTAGCGCACCGCTCCAGTGTGAAAGCCCTCCGGCTTTCACACTGGAGTGAAAGGAGACGCTTTTTTCAGGTGCTATACAGGCGCTATTTTTAGCGCTGTAGCGCCTGAAAAACGCCTCAGTGTGAAAGGGGCCTTAGAGAACAGTTATGTGGCTCCTGAACATCTACATCAGCAAATTTAGCCATAGTCCAGGGCAGTGGTCTCCAAACTGCAGCCTGCGGACTGGATAGTGGCCTTTGCTTGCCTTTATCCGGTCCTTGGGGCACTTCTCCCACTGATGCAAAATACTATTCTTTCCACTGACACCAACAATGGGGCACAATTCCTTCCACCGACACCAATGATGGGGCACTATTCTTCCACTGACACCAACAATGGGGCACTATTCTTTCACTTACACCAACAATGGGGCACTATTCTTCCACTGACACCAACAATGGGGCACTATTCTTCCACTGACACCAACGGTGGTGCACTATTCCTTCCACTAATGCCAAAACTGCATTGTTTACTCCCACTGATGCCAGGACAATTTTTACTCCCATCGGCCACAGTCCAGCCCCCCTAAAGTCTTAAGGACAGTAAATTGGCCCTTTGTTTAGAAAATTTGGAGACCCCCTGGTCCAAGGGAACTTTTCAGCATACTACAGGAGGGGTAAATGTGTTATTTTTAAATACTCTGTACCTTAGTGCCGATTTGGAGCTGGTGTTTTGATCTTAATATTTAATAACGCCCTTTGAGGAAAAAAAGAACACTTTGGATCATAAGGAATATGTGGTGTTGCTTATTAGCCTCCATTCACACCTGGGCGTTCCGGAATGCAGAAAATAGAACAGAATATTAATATTTATAGGTAATAACACCAGGGATTGTTGGTCCAGGGAATATCTGATTTTTTGCATATATTTTAATAAATCTGTTGGATAATGCACTAAGCCAGTGCGCCCTCTTTTCTTTTTCTATCTGATTTTTTCCCCCTGATGGAGCAAATTGTATTATGCTTTATTGGGGTTTTTGCCATTCTCTGAATCAGCTATGGGTAAAGGATAGTGTATATGGTAGTTTTCTATTTATTTATTTTTATTCTGTTGATTAAACTTGAAGGAATTGTATCTTTTTTTTTTAATCTGAAAAACTATGTAATTGTATACACTAGTAGAATTTATTTTAAAAATTGTGTTTTTGGGAATGTTTGTTCGATTTTCTAAATGTTAATTAAGTCAAAACAAAGTTGTGACAAAAAACTATCGGGATGGAAAAAAAATTGTAAACAAACAAAACTCTAACAGCAAATTAATTTTTTGTTTGGGAAACTACATTCATGCCCCATACACACGATAGGATTTTCCGATGGAAAATGTGTGCTAGGACCTTGTTGTCGGAAATTCTGACCGTGTGTAGGCTCCATCACACATTTTCCATAGGAATTTTCATCACACAAAATTTGAGATCTGGTTCTCAAATTTTTTCCGACAACAAAATCCGATCGTGTGTACACAATTCGGACACACAAAATGCCACGCATGCTCGGAATCGAGCAGAAGAGCAGCACTGGCTATTGAACTTAATTTTTCTTGGCTCGTCGTACGTGTTGTACGTCACCGCATTCTTGACGTTCGGAATTTCCGACCAACTTTGTGTGACCGTGTGTATGCATGGCAAGTTTGAGCCAACATCTGTCAGAAAAAATCTCATGGATTTTGTTGTCAGAAAATCCTATCGTGTGTACAGGGCATAATTCCAAAATCAAATATTAAAAGAAAACTACATTTTGGAGTACTTTTGAACAACATTCATTTAAGTCTCTGTAGGCATCATCGAATGTACTGACAAGTATCAACATTTGTATGAAAATCCTCGTCGTGTAGCTTAATGCTATAAATTAAGCCTCTATTGATTTTTGATTGATGACAACATAGCCCACTTCTTTCTCA
Organism: Lithobates sylvaticus; assembly: GCA_028564925.1. NCBI lineage: Eukaryota > Metazoa > Chordata > Amphibia > Anura > Ranidae > Lithobates > Lithobates sylvaticus. The sequence goes on from CM053034.1 coordinate 155,591,052, forward strand.
ATGAGTAGGGATCTAAATGATGGTTTCTCAATTCCAGACCTCCAAAAGGTCATGTTCTCTGGGTTTCCATCACCTTCCACAGAAGACATAATCCGCATCACTGACTCAATAATTACACACAGCTGTTTCATCGTGTTGCAAATACTTGAGGACTAAAAAATGATGGAAATTCCTTCTTGCTAGGAAATATTACATGAGGTATAATAAGGATTTGTTCACAACAGATGCCATTTAAATTATGATTTAAAAAAAAATTGTGATTTAGCACACGTTGCCATATTCAATTGAGTGGCAATGCGATTTTTGAATTTTCCTCCATTCAGTTGACTTATTTTGATAACTACAGGCCAATGAAATCCAAACTGCAATTTGTAGGATATTTGCAAAATGCACTACTGTGATGAGAATAGATCGTACTAACGTCAATAGACTCGGAGGTTGCCTTCAGTTCAGAATGCAGAAAACTGCATGCAATTACTTTAGGCCTAGCATTCTTTTACTGCCTTTGGGCCTCTCTTCTATCTCTAGTACCTGTACAGAAATCTATAGTCTTGTATTTGGCTTCCTATTCATACTTATACCCACCCCTTCCACATCTCCAATTGGGTGGACTATAAAGAATTATGATTGGTAAAAGCCATAAGTACTTTTTTTTGACCACTGATTTTCTTTTATAATGACTTTAGAAAATAAAAAAATGCAGTCATTGGAGTCATTGAAAGCTGTAGTGAACTTTTAGTAGGTAAATAGTATATTTGTATAGAGGTCTATTCATCGGACCAAAAAAGAGGGACAACTGAGGAGAAAAGAGGGACAGAGGTATTTGCTATTATACGAGCGACAGTTGGGAGCTTCATATACTATATGTACATACATGTTTGTCACTTAGAATTACAGCTTACCAGGTAGACACAGCAGGAAAGCACCTACCTGACATATTTGAGCTATAGCACCATTTATCTGTCCAGTTATCATGCCACCGAATCATCTAATAGGATAAATGCATTGAAAAACTTTAGCCTGCCTGTAACGCAGTGTATAACTTATTATAACTTAATGTAGGCTCTCCATAGGCTATCCCCTCTTTCCAAATTTCCATGCAAAATAATTGTACCGCTTTCAGCACTAAATTCCGGACAGAATCATACCGCCAGGGAGGTTAATGCTGCTGCCAGACTTATCCACCTTACCAACTGGTTAGTGTCTGCCAACCCTCTCCTCCAATCCCTACACTGGCTCCCGATCACCCAGCAAATTAAATTCAAAATACTAACCACAACTTACAAAGCCATCCACAACTCTGCCCCAAGCTATATCACCAATCTTGTCTCCAAACATATCCCAAACCACCCTCTCCGCTCTTCTCAAGACCTCCTACTGTCAAGCTCTCTCGTTTCCTCCTCCAATGCTAGTCTCCAGGATTTCTCCAGAGCCTCTCCCATCCTCTGGAACGCGCTACTTCAACCTGTCCGGCTATTCCCTACTCTAGCTACCTTCAGGCGATCCCTGAAAACTCATCTCTTCAGGGAAGCATATCACGTCTCCAACTAATCTTTTACCACTTCCATCAGCTCATTCCCCACAGTTACAACCTTTTGTACCACCTCCCCCACCCTATTAGATTGTAAGCTCTTCTGAGCAGGGCCCTCTTAATCCTCTTGTATTTTTTTGTATTATAACTGTATTGTCTCTCATTTATATTGTAAAGCGCTGCGTAAACTGTTGGCGCTATATAAATCGTGTAATAATAATAATAATGTACGATCTTTGGGGCTGGAGCTCTAATGTATCGTTTCTCAACCTTTTACCAAGCCGGACCTTTAGAAATGATTTTTCGGTCTTACAGACCTCCTGCTTAAATTATATCTACAGCACAATGTACATTGGTATAATCAATAATTACTGTAGTACATGGCTAAATGTCTCTTTACATTGGTGTTCAGTAAAGAAACATTCCCCTTATATTGGTGGTTAGTGGAGAAGTGCCATGTTACTTTGGTGGTCATTAGGAGAAGAACCTCCTTAGATTGGTGGTTAGTTGTAGAAGCCCCCCTTACAGACAGCAAAAAGCATCATTGGTGTTGGTTTCTTACCTGAGAAGATGAGAGGAAAGGATCTACTGTAACCATGCCAAGGGCTCAGCCAAGTGAGGTTGATGCCGGCACCATCAGGCTGGAGATCAGTCCACCAATGCTCATAGGAACCCTAGTCACCTATGGAGGAAGTCTAAGCCCCCGTACACATGATTGGAAAAAGTCTGATCGGATTTTGTTGTCGGAAAATTTGAGAGCAGGATCTCAAATTTTTTCCGTCGGAAATTCCGATGGAAAAAGTCCAATGGAGCCCACACACGTGCGGATTTTCCGACAACATGGTCCGTTCGGACATTTTCCGTCTGAATTTCCGACCGTGTGTAGGGGGCAAAATGCTGCTTACACATGGCCAGACTTTTTGACAGCAAAGGTCCGACGTCGGACAATTCAACCATGTGTGGGCTTCATCGGACCTTTGCTGTTGAAAAATCAGACGGACTTTAGATTTAGAACATGTTTCAAATCTTTCCGACGGACTCGAGTCCAGTCGAAAAATCAGTTCTTAAAATCATGCTTATTTTTAAGCAAACATCTACTTAGCGACCTGAAGATATTCAACAATTGAGAAGCAATTAGTCCATCATTACATATGCAATGTTAGGAATTCATTTTAGAATTACATACCCTTTGAAATAGCTTTACTCAAATATGTATTTTATATCCGGATAATTTTATTTGTGCCAGGCTGGTTAAAGCGGTATTAAATCCAAAAGCAAACATTTATTACTGTATAGCACTATTTCTTAGATGTGATGGCTGCATTTTTTTTTTTTTTTAGGCTTTCTTTCTTCTATTTTCATCTTCTGATCTGAGAAAGCCCCTCCTTCCCTCCTGAAGACTCCTGGGATGTAAGACATAATTTTGCCTTGGCATGGAAACCAAGAAGTAGCTGAAGAAATGTAAAAGAAATGGTTAAAACAACTATTAACTTTCCTATCTATTTACTAATGCTAGCAGCATAAGGATTACAAATAGTCAAGGTTTTTGGAGAGATTGAAGTTCCACTTTAACCTACCAGCATGTGTTTGAAGTGTGGGAGGAAACTACAGGCACAGGGAGAACATGCAAACCCTGTACAGGTAGTGCTGTGGTTGGGATTTGAACTGGTGACGTTAGAGCTGCTAGGTGGAAGTGCTAACCACTCTGCCACCTTGCTGCCATTTTTTTGGTATTCATGAGCCTGAACTCTCATGACCCTCCATGATGATTTTGTAAATTATTTCCCTGCTTTGTTCAGGTCTATGCTTTGATACTGCTGAAGAGTGCTGTACTAGATGTTGTCCTTACATATCAATCACTGGTGTACAAACAACTCATAACTGTATATCTTATGTTTCAGGACATGATATTAATGGAGCTCTGGAACCATCAATTGACACCAGTATCCTAGAGGAATACATCAGCAAGGAGGACTCTCCTGATATGTGAGTAGCAGAATACTTTACACAGCACACCCCTTTACATGACACTAATTTGTGCAAACACTATTTAAAGGATAACACTGCCAAGCATTATTTGAAACTTATCTGGCCACCTAATCCAAGTGAAAGACGGTCAGTGCGATTTCATGTGCGGCTTGCCAACATATGTGCGACTTCACTTTGCAAGTCGCACATGAAATCGCCATAAATAGTGCAGGAACCCTTTTTCAAGTTGGTGCAAGTCTAAATCACATGACAAGTTGCACCAGTGTGTACAGAGCCTTGTGGAGCTGAGCAATTTTTACAGCTGGTGTGATGTCAACTTTGTCATTACAGTGAGGGAAAAAAGTTTTTGATACCATGCTGATTTTGTATGTTTGCCCACTGACAAATGATCAGTCTATAATTTTAAATGGTAGGTTTATTTTAACAGTGAGAGACAGAATAACAGCAAAAAAATTCAGAAAAACACATTTCAAAAAAATTCTAAATCGATTTGCATTTTAATGAGTGATATAAGTATTTGACCCCTTCGCAAAACATGACTTAGTACCATATATACTCGAGTATAAGCTGACCCGAATATAAGCCGAGGCACCTAATTTTACCACAAAAAACTGGGACAACTTATTGACTCGAGTATAAGCCTTACAATGAGAAATGTGCAGCTACTTTAAGTGGAAAATAGGGCCAACAATGCCCATTTGCAGCCTCACTGTGCCCATTTGCATGCCTCACTGTGCCCATTTGCAGCCATAGGTCCCTCGAACTTCAAACTTGGTAGTTAAGGGTTCCTAAATGCCTCCTAGCTGCAGCCAAAATGTGGGGTCTCTGGACCCAAAGGGTCCCGAAATGACATTGGTGCAGATAGACAAAGTTGACCAACTTTGGGGCCCTGTATCTCGGGGCCACTTGAGAATGAAAAAACGGGCCCCAAAGTCGGGTCGGAAAATGTCAAGCACTTTCCTGCAGCAGAGAATGAAATTTTCCGAACCGACTTTGGGGCAACTTGGTGCTAGGAACCCAGGATATGTTGTAGTGCTAGTTCAACTGGGTTTGCACAATATTTGGGGTTCCTAGCACCAAGTGGCCCGATACGGGGCCCCAAAGTCGGGTGGAAAATGTCATTCTCTGCTGCAGAAAAGTGCTTGACTCGAGGATAAGCTGAGGGGGGCACTTTCAGCACAAAAAATGTGCTGAAAAACTCGGCTTATACTCGAGTATATACGGTAGTTGGTGGCAAAACCCTTGTTGGCAATCACAGAGGTCAGACTTTCTTGTAGTTGGCCACCAGGTTTGCATCTCAGGAGGGATTTTGTCCCACTCCTCTTTGCAGATCCTCTCCAAGTCATTAAGGTTTCGAGGCTGATGTTTGGTAACTGAAACCTTCAGCTCCCTCTACATATTTTCTATGGATTAAGGTCTGGAGACTGGCTGGGCCACTCCAGGACCTTAATGTGCTTCTTCTTGAGCCACTCCTTTGTTGCCTTGGCCGTGTGTTTTGGGTCATTGTCATGATGGAATACCCATCCACAACCCATTTTCAATGCCCTGGCTGAAGGAAGGAGGTACTCACCCAAGATTTGACGGTTCATGGCTCCGTCCACTGTCCCTTTGATGCAGTGAAGTTATCCTATCTCCTTAGCAGAAAAACACCCCCAAAGCATAATGTTTCCCCCTCCATGTTTGACGATGGGGATGGTATTCTTGGGGTCATAGGTAGCATTCCTCCTCCTCCAAACACTCCTCCTTCTTAAACAGGGGGATCTTGCGGGTGCTGCAGGATTTAAGACCATCACATCGTAATGTGTTACCAATTTTTTCTTGGTGACTATGGTCCCAGCTGCCTTGAGATCATTGACAAGATTCTCCCATGTAGTTCTGGGCTGATTCCTCACAGTTCTCATGATCATTGAAACCCCACGTAGTGAGAACTTGCATGGAGCCCCAGACCGAGGGAGATTGACAGTTATTTTGTGTTTCTTCCATTTGCGAATAATCACACCAACTGTTGTCACCCTCTCACCAAGTTGCTTGGCGATGGTCTTGTAGCCCATCCCAGCCTTGTGTAGATCTACAAACTTGTCCCTGACATCCTTGGACAGCTTTTTGGTCGTGTCCATGGTGGAGAGATTGGAATCTGATTGATTGATTGCTTCTGTGGACAGGTGTATTTTATACAGGTAACAAGCTGCGATTAGGAGCACTCCCTTTAAGAGACGGTTCACACAGGGGCAGGACAACTTGAAGCGCAACTGCCTCAGGCGACCTGCACACGACTTCAGCGGCGGCTTGCAAAATTACTTCTGCCTGAAGTCGTCCCAAAAGTAGTACAGGAACCTTTTTCTAAGTCGTCGCTCCTATTAGAGCGGTTCCATAGTACAGAACGGGACGCGACTTGTCAAGTCACCTGACAAGTCGCCCCTGTGTGAACCGACTCTAAGAGAGTGCTCCTAATCTCAGCTCATTACCTGTATAGAAGACACCTGGGAGTCAGAAATCTTGCTGATTGATAGGGGATCAAATACTTATTTCACTCATTAAATTGCAAATCAATTTATACCTTTTTGGAAATGCTTTTTTCTGGATATTTTTGTTGTTATTCTGTCTCTCACTGTTAAAATAAACCTACCATTAAAATTATAGACTGATCATTTTTTTTGTCAGTGGGCAAACGTACAAAATCAGCAGGGGATCAAATACTTTTTTCCCTAACTGTATGTATGATATCAAGGGATATATATATATATGAAGCGGTGAATGAGACCGTCACCAAACATTCACTCTTTCTGGTGGATGCATTATAATTTACAGTAATTGATTCACCTGCAGTGATACTTTGGTGAATGTCACTGGATACATATATATTTGGGGGGGGGGGGGGGGGGCACAAGCAAAGCATTATTTTAGTACTATTTTGTCCAATGCTTATGTTTTCTATGCACTGTAAAATCAAACAGAGGTAGCATTTTATGTGCACTTTTTTTTCCTGTGTATCATTTTGTATATAAAGAATATTTTTTTTTTTTTTTTTTGTGCAACATCTATTTATTACCACAATAAAAGTATTTTGCTGGTTATAGTGTATGGGGAAGATAATTAAGAAATAAATAAAGTAGTCTTTCTATTTTAATTTTGTGTAACACTAGAAAAGGGAATGTAAGAAAATTTTAAATGTAAAATGTTCACTTGTTCATGCGTTTTACACATTTTATGAGGCACATTGATGCATGTTTTACACACTCACAAAAGAGGAAAAATGAATGCATTGTATCAAATAATGATCCAGTCTGATTCATGCATCACCACATCGGCAAGCTAATGCATTTAAAGGGACGCACCCCCTACTTCAGAGCTATAAGGTCAAGCGTGTAAGCGTGTTTGCTATGCTAAAAATGAAAATAATCATTCTTCCATTAGCTAAGAGCAGTGGTCTCCAAACTGCGGCCCTTTGCATGCCTTTATCTGGCCCTTGGGGCACTATTTTATTCACTGACACCAAGGAAGGGGCACAATTCCTTCCAATGTCACCAGTGACATGGCACTATTCCTACCCATGACACCAACAATGGGGCACAGTTCCTCCAAATGACACCAATGATGGGGCACAATTCCTACAATGACACCAGCAAGGGGGCACAGTTCCTACCAATAACACCAACGATGGGGCACAGTTCCTCCCAATGACACCAGCAAAGATACCTAATGACAACATTGATGGGGCACAATTTCTCCTAAAGACATCAACGATGGGGTACAATTCCTGCCAATGGCACCAATGATAGGGCTCAGTGACAACAGTGATGGGGCAGAATTATTCCCAATGACACGAACAATGGGGCACAAGTCCTCTCACTGAAACCAAAGATGAGGCATCTTTTACTCCCACTGATGCTGCTGGGTTATTTTCTGCTCTCGATGGCCACAGTCTGGCCAACCTGAAGTCTGAAGGACAGTAAACTGGCCCTTTGTTTTGAAAGTTTGGAGAGCCCTGGCTTAGAGCATTCAGTTTGACAAAACACAAATCTGATCAGTTGTGGCTAATTGCACATCACTATTCATTGTACTATGTTGTTAAAAGTTTGTTTTAGTTTGTTTTGTATTTTTAAATTGTAAACCCATATATCAATATGTCCCTGTGTGTGTGTGTATGTGTGTGTATATATATATATATATATATATATATATATATATATATATATATATATATATATATATATATTAGGGCTGTGCAAATTTAAGATTAATTCCTCAATTTAATCATTCATTTTTTTGATCGATCAAAATGTTTTTGATCGATCAAAATGTTTTTGATCGATCAAAATTCTTTTGATTGGTACTCACCTCTCTCTCTCGGCTTCCGGGTCTTCAGGGAGTTCCATCGGAGATCCGGTGATGTCACGGACATTGACGTCACCGGACTCCTCCCCCCTTCTCCAAGTGCCTCCGTCTGCTAACGAAGGGAAGGGGGGAGGAGTCCGGTGACGTTGAAGTTCTGATTGAATACGGTGAATACGGTACGGCATACGGGAGAGGAGCTATGCATGACGTCACCCGCTGCTGCCCTACGGAACTAACACGATTGTCGGCTTTACATGCTGTTTTTTTATCATCTTTATGTGAGTAGTTTGTGTTTGAACACAAAAATTAAATCTTAAGCGGTGAGCACTTAGATCTTTTCTTATTACCCATGACCTGGCGTACTTTCTAAGATCTAAGGAGACGTGAGAGAAGTTTATGTTATGTTATGTTAACCCTTTTGATACCCACTTGCATGACCACCTGTTTGCACAGAGGTCCATGCCATAAGGTGAGAGTGATTAGTTAGACCGGAGGTGGAGGGATTGTCACGCTACTTTGGGAAATAAAATGACTTACGTCAGTGCTACAGTTTGAATTTAAAACGTATTTGTGTGAACTGTGAAGTTAAGTCATGGATTGTGGAAACTAACTAGTGTCGGGTGATTGTATATAGTGTATACCACATTTACCACTGACTAATGCAGAGTTGCAAGGAGATCAGCTAAAAGTAGTTGGATCGGTATGTGCGTTATAATTAATCGAAATTAGTCGATTAATCGATTAAAAAAAAATGGATTAATCGAACACGAAAATTTTAATCAGTAACAGCCCTAATATATATATATATATATTCAGATACAATGGATGTGTGTTGGTGGTTTAATTTTAGGTTATTTTTATCTACTGTTTTGCACTTAGAAGGTGCCCTCTAGTGGTCAATCGAACGTTTTGCAGTAATCTAACATTCTGCAGTTAGACTGCACCCTAGGCAAAAGACACATTTTTACCTGTTTAGCACTCCTCTTCTGGTATTCTGTGTGCAGCTGTTATCTCTATGTGTTTACAGAGGTGTAACTGTGCAGTGTCAAGAGGGTAAGTCAATATGCTTTTTACCCCCATAGTATATTTATATCACTATGTGAGAGTATAGGTCATAGCATGTGTAGCCTTGCATAACTGCATAGGTATAGATTTATTTTCACCAGCTAGCTTTGCAGTGTGTATGCAGTTAGCTCAGAGCTGTTGACTTATTATGAATTAGGCCAACTTCTCACCAAAGCATTGCAGTAACAAATGCGGTAGCACACCATGCATGGTATCGTCTATAGCGATTCATTCATTCATTTTGAATGGTGCCCTAATGCACTTAAAGTGGAACTTCATCCCCTCCTCTATCATATTTGGAATGGTTTTTTTTTGGGGGGGGGGGGGGGATATCCAGTTTTGATAGGTACCCGCTCTTCATTTCTGCTCCGACCTCCTAGGAGATTGGAGCAGAAGTTCTGTCCCACCACCCTGCCCACAACAACCTCTTAGGACACGTCACAGGTCCCAAGAGTCTGCAGGACCCTTAATTTAGCGCTGCATGGCCGCACATTCACAATGGGGAGTTGGCTGTGAAGCTGCAAGGAATCAAAGCCAACTTTCCATAGTAAACAGGCCAGTGCCAAGGACCCGAAGACTGGTGAAGAGCTGGCCCAGGTGAGGATGGCACTGGATCTCTGGACAGATAAGTGTCCTTTTAATAAAAGTAAGCAGCTACAGTATTTGCTGACTCTTATTTTTTACAAATTGACTGAAGAACATCTTTAACCGCTTCAGCCCCGGAAGATTTTACCCCCTTCCTGACCGGAGCACTTTTTGCGATTCGGCACTGCGTCGCTTTAACTGACAATTGTGCGGTCTTTCGATGTTACACCCAAACAAAATTAACATCCTTTTTTTCCCACAAATAGAGCTTTCTTTTGCTGGTATTTGATTGCCTCTGCTGTTTTTTTTTGCGCTATAAACAAAAAAAGAGCGTCAATTTTGAAAAAAAACACATTTTTTTTTTACTTTTTGCTATAATAAATATCCCCCAAAAATATATAAAAAAACTATGTTTTTCCTCAGTTTAGGCCGATTTGTATTCTTTACATATTTTTGGTAAAACAAAAATCACAATAAGCGTATATTGATAGGTTTGCGCAAAAGTTATAGCGTCTACAAAATAGGGGATAGTTTTAGGGCATTTTTATTAATAATTTTTTTTTTTTTTACTTTGTCTCTGGACCCAAAGGGTCCCCAAATGACATTGCTGCAGATGACACAGTTGACCGACTTTGGGGCCCCGTATCTCGGGGCCACTTGGTGCTATGAACCCCAATAGATCTCAGTGGATCTAGCACTACAGCATATCCAAAGATGGGGTTCCTAGCTCCAAGTGGCCCCGAGATACAGGGCCCCAAAGTCGGTTCAGAAAATGTCAAGCACTTTTCTGCAGCAGAGAATGACATTTTCCAACCTGACTTTGGGGCCCCAAAGTCGGGTCGGAAAATGTCATTCTCTGCTGCAGAAAAATGCTTGACTCCAGTATAATCCGAGGGGGGCACTTTCAGCACAAAAAAAATGTGCTGAAAAACTCGGCTTATAATCGAGTATATACGGTAATCGATGTATGATCTAAAAGAGATTGTACAATCAGATTGTACAGTGTATAGTCAGCCTAAGAAACTTCTATAAAGTGTAGTTTGCATGTTGATACACAGCAGCAGACGTCATCTTCCATCATTTTCAAGAACTGTTTGATACATACACATATATGTATATATAAAAGCAATCCTTCAATCAAATGAGATCTATAAAGCCGCCCCTCATGTGCCATAGTATACACCACCAGAAGCCTGCATGGCAGTTCTGCTTTCCTATAGGGTACAGTGCAAACCGCTCAAGCCAGGCTCTCTGTTATACAAAAAGGGACCGTGTTTGCACCTGCATCTCACTATTAGCCAATCTTGGTTATAGATGTTCTCATAAATCAATAGTGGATGTGAGTGCTCACAATTACAGGAGCTGGTCACTATTTGTTTTGATGCTTATGGGGGTGTCCTGCAGGAATGTGGCGTCACTATAAAGGTATCTGGAGGTGCCCGTTGCAGCGTTTAGTTATTTTATAGCTTTATTATATCCACATGTACATGTTAAGAGCATTCTGATGTCACTGTGGCAAATATGATTTGAAGTCATTGAGATACAGGTAGTTTGTATATATATTTATATATATATATATATATATATATATATATATATATATATATATATATATATATATGCTGTATATATTTAACTTGTTTTCTTTTACTGTTTGTTTACAGCTGTTTTGCAGATATCCCTCCCTCTTCCGGGTATGCAAACCCAGGTCAGCCCTGTACTTCTGCTGCAGCCCACTTACCTGCTATCATCTCCAATGTTGGCCATGTCGGAGCATCCAGCTCAGGTGGTGTTCTTCATATGGGACAGCAAATGCCAGTACGGCCTGGTATGGGTGGCCAATGTGCAGGCCCACCTTTCCAATCACATCCTAATTGCAGTAACAGCAACGCCATGCTTAATCCCAAAGGATACCCTGGCCCTGCCATGTGCATGAGCGGACCTGGTCTTCCCATCAAAGCAGAGCCTAAAACCAGCTATGCAGCCAGGTAAGTTAAAATAGTAGTTGATAAGACGGAGTGTTGGAAAGTGCTGAAGATCTATGATTGTCGCTGTTACCTGTGTTGGGGGAGAAAGTCCTCAAGTCCCGTGTAAGCTGAAAGTCACAATTTATACAGAGCCCCCCCCCCCCCTTCTTGGGAGGGGGGACTCTGGGACAACTCCAGGTATGAACTGTACAGTAAAACCTTGGTTTGAGAGCGTTTAATAAATAATAATAATACATTTTGACTTGATATACAAGCGATGTCTTGATATACAAGTAGTGTCAAGTCACAACTGAGTATAAAAGAGAAGAGAGGCCCCTCTAAGTGTAGCAATATGGTTACATTTAATGAAGGTACAACATTTAGTAACATATTGCTACACTAATGCCACGTACACACAAGCAGAATTTCGGTCGGAAAAATCTTGGATGTTTTTTCCGACGGAATTCCGCTCAAGCTTGGCTTGCATACACACGGTCACACAAAAGTTCGCTGAACTTTTGACCGTCAAGAACGCGGTGACGTACAACACTACGTAGGGGCCGAGAAAATTAAGTTCAATGCTTCCGAGCATGCGTCGAATTGTGTCCGAGCGTGCATAGGAGTTTTGCGCGTCGGAATTGGTACAGACGATCGGAATTTCTAATCGGAACTTTTTCCGACTGAAAAATTGAGAACATGCTCTCAATCTTTTGCTGGCGGGAATTCCATGGGGAAATCTGCTTTGATATACAAGTGCTTTGGATTACAAGCATGTTTCTGGAACAAATTATGCTTGCAATCCAAGATTTTACTGTATTTCATAATTACATTGGATCAGCTTGGCGCAGTGCAAAGTCGGCCATAGATAGAGCGATTTTCTTTTCCTACAACCAGGGGTTGCAGGAAAGAAAATCGCTTGATTCATCAACACAGTCAGTGTTGATGGGGAAATCCCTCCCGCGGAGCCATTGTGTACTCCCGACGGGGTCGGGGGAAGCTGCCCCCACTGGGAAAAACACAGTGATTATTGCTAGCAGCTAGAACAGCCACTAGCAATAATTGTATGTAAAATCTGACAGGCTGTTTGTACCCAAGTTGATCGATCGAACAACATGGTACATTCAGCCTGCCCGTACATGGTTTGAAGCTCAGCAGGAACCAGCTGAGATTCAAACCATCTATGGCTGGCTTCAGTAGGCATACCTCATACCTGATGGGCCACTGGGGAAAATGGAAATTGATGTAGTAGTCACTGCTACTACAGTGATAGGCACAATAATCTTGGTTATGCTCGGCTTCCCCTCTGTACACTGACCACATGGGGTCCATCATTCATGGAACGCCTTGTATTTTTTCTCAATGAATACAAGGTGTTTTCTGATTGGACAAGGTGGAGATCATGATGTCACTGTTCCTCCTCCCACCTCCAACAAAAATCAGAGACAGGGACAGATTTTATGGTAAATTGGCATGGCTGATTTATCCCATGTGTGTGGAGGATTAATGAGAAGAAAATATTTCTTCCAGTCTCCATAATGGTTGGGGACAATTGATAGGGGGATTATGCTATGTTCTAAAAATTCTTGTAATGAAGTACTGTGTTCTATTGGGGTCCATTTCCTTAATTTTTCTTTGTTTTTAAATTAAATTTTTGCTTTGGTAAGGATTCCTATAACTGGTAAGTTTCAACATTTCATGGTACGGCAAAATGCTGGCCCTTTCCCTTCCTACGTGTTTGTTTTGGCCCATTACAATGATGGGATGTCACATTGGGACTGTAGGAGTGATGGCGGGGCACGGCCAGCACAATGCTACCAGGAGGTGTTGAAACTTGCTGGTTACATCCGAGATTTTCAGCATGTGTACCGAAAAACGTATTTCAAATGTTGTAAGGAATTTTGTTTGGTTTTCTAATCATTAGTGGGGTCAAATCAATGTTTGTTCTTGACCGCAGTGACCATACAATTTGAAGGAGTATGATGCAAAATGTTCTCGAATGTATGAATTTTTAGCAACATACTGTATGTGGTTTTTGTTTGGTCCATTCATTCCAAAATCAAATGTTAAAAGCAAAGGAAATCTTGAAATACTTTTGGACATTCCAATGTACTAAGGATTTTCGTACAAATTTTTGTTCCAAATTCTACTAGAGTATACCCTGGTTAAAGGTGTGCGCAGGCACCAATCGCTGCCTTTGTATAGTGCTGGTGGCCAGTGCCGGGACAAGGTCATCCAGCGCCCAGGGCAAAGATACCAAGCTGCGCCCCCTTCCCTTAGGGTTAGTGTTAAGACAACCTCAACACTGCAATAAACCATTGCGCCCATGGCAGCCGTCCCTCCTGCCTACCCCTTGTCCCGTCCCTGCTGGTGGTTGTCAGTACTGGTTGTATCCTCATTAGTTTGCTTTTGTTTTATGTGACCTGCATTATAACTTCCATTAACCTCTTTTGAGTGTTTACTGTTCTTTGTGTGTCCACTCACAAGTTTTCAGCTCTCATCCTGTCCTGGTGACATGTCCCAGGGACAGGAAATTAGGGGAAATATCTCTTATGGGCACAAATGGCAAATAAACCTTGATTTCATGGAATAGCTAGCACATCATCCATGTACCTCAAAAATGTAATGAGGTTAGCGTTGCACCGATATGGGTATTGGTGCCGATACTAAGCAAATTTTTTTGATTTTTCCAGTCCGGGTCCACATATGTGCGGGGCCGGTTTCAGTGAGATTTGTAAAAAGAGATCAGTGCGATTTCGTTCGGCGGTACAGGTGCGCTTCAGTTGCGAATTTTTTAAGTGCATGACACTGGAAATCGCACCTGAACTGGACTGAAAATCCTACCTGACTCTTTTTAAATATGCGGCCGGCCTGCATATATGTGAACTGGCTCCATAGAAAGACAGTTTGGCGAATCAGATGTGGTTCAAAACAAAATATATAATATAATAAAATAAACAGAACCACACAAAATGTATTTAGTATTAGATTAATGTAGCAAAGTCCCGGGGCCCTCAAGGCCTAATGGTAACCTCCAGAGTTAGGGACAGCTGACATCCTTCTGTGTAGAGTGGGTTACAAGGCATAGTGGGTGTATTGCAAGATGAACAGGTGTGTGCCAGACACTTTTTGAATACAAAGAGATTTTTTTTCTCTTAAACAGAGGGTTAGGGCCAGGACACCCTAAGTAGATGCAAAGATAATTGGCAGACTCTGAGACTTCTATAGGTAGACAGCTATACAGGTGAAGGCCTCCAGCCGGATACCACTTCTGTATAGGTAGGACCGCTGTCTCCTATGGCAACAATCTTGTAGCTGTTATTAACGGCAATTGTACTCAACTATTTGCAGCACGAACAGTTCTCAGCTTACCCCACAATCACTCACTGTGGGTCTTCACTAATGAGCTCCCAGTCTCTCTCACTAGACTTTCGATCCACTAGCCACTGGATCCCCTGAGCTATTCCACTTTAGCACTCGGTATCTTCCTCAAGCGTTACCTCTGCTGTCCCGCTGGGTCCCTGACTTGGCACTTGCTGAAGTTTTCCCTCTTCTTCAAGTCTGCCCTGGTACTGGCCTCAGCTTACTCACGGTGGTCTCCGGTAGCAAGGTGGATGGCCCCTTAGTGGCGACAGCTTCCCATCTACCTTCGACCACAACTGGTTCCCCTGCCGGTGGAACTGTTACTTCTGGTTGGTCTACAAGCCCGCAGTCCCAACCCTACACTGCTTTTCCTGCTTCTGGATAGGCCCTCAGACTGCCTAGCAGCCAGATGTCACTGGGATAGGCCTTAGGTTTCTGGCCTAGCAGCCCAGGGCACTACAACATACGTCCACCCAGACAGCTGTCCAGGTGGCACCCCGATCACCTGACTCCAACCAAATAAATTGGCTCTACAAGCAGGCCAAGGGACCCAAGAAAATCCCTGCCCATTGGCAGAGATACCCCATTCATTCCTAATCTGTCCTTGCTATGCCCTTGTCTTATCTAGTGCCACCAGCTACAATGCCACCTAGTGACAGAAGAGAAAAGTGCAGCAATTCCAAAATTAGGGGGACATCAATTGATCTCCTAACAATTGGCAAAGGCAACTATTGCTTGGCAACTAAATTTGATAGGAACCCTGCCTAAATTTCAGGGTGCTACATCAATATATTAGCTCATTTAGTTATGTGTCATGCGACACTAAAAATAGGTATCAGTAATTGGTATCGGCAAGTGGTATCGGTACTCGTACTCTGTCTTAAAAAACAGGTATCAGTGCATCCTTAATTGAGGTGAAATGCAAAAAAGTCCCCTCACTGCAAGGGTTAAATGCTCATTTTGGTCTATGGTACCATAAAAAGCAGCTTTAACTTCCCCTGGGAAGTCGTCGCTCTCCTTTTCTCTCCTACGCTCTGGCAGACTGTTCCTCAGTTTCGCTGCATCCAATGCCGGGCTGTGGACAGTCTTACAGCCTGGAATAAGCCTGTGTTGTAGTGTTTTGTATCATATTTTTGGACAAAAACTGTACTGATCAAACAAAAATTGTACAATCGGGTATTGTACGAGAACATTTTTCGTGTTTGTCCCTTTCAGGCGAAAGCTGTGTATTAACAATCAGATTATCGTACGTTTATCGTACGTTTACTTCGAAAGCGGTATTTTTTGTATGTGTTTCTGATCTTATGTATGGGCTTTAAGGTAAGGTTATTATAACCCTGTCAGCTTTCTTGGAATCTGTGTCCCATTGGGGAGATCACTTCCTGTCCCATAGCCAAAAGAGGACAAGGGGGGAAATCCGTGTTAGTCACCAGAAGTAGTGTCCTCATTGGAAGTTTCCCCCTCCCAAAAAAATGTATACACAATTTGAATGATTAAAAAAAGTTTGCTTTTAAATTTTAAAATCAAATACATAAATGTACTCTTTTATACTTAGCGGTAACGCTTGGTTCAATTAACCTCTTCCGGACCGCCCCACGCATATATACTGTGGCAGGGCAGCCCTCCTGGGCGAAATCACGTACCTCTGTGTGTCTTATGGAGAGGGTGAATCTGTCCCAGCCCAGGTTCACATTGAGGGCGGGATTGAAATTGTGCGAGTTCAGCTGAACTTGCACAATTTCAAACGGACAATGAAGTCCGACTTCAGGGGGCGATTTGACAGACATCTGTGCAGGTACATGCACAGATGTCTATTCAAATCGCCCCCAAAGTCACCAAAAATAGTACAGGAAGAACTCAAAGTCGACGTTGCACCGAATCAGACGGTGCCGTTGCCGGCAATAGCCGGCGATTTGACATGCGATTTGACATGCGATTTGACAAATCGGCCCGATGTGAATGTGGGCTAACAGGGACACAGACTGCAGTAAAAACCTGACAGGTGTTCTAATCCCTCGCCACTCTATCCAACGCTGAAAGAAAAAAAGTTTTTCCTTTAGTTCTACTTTAAAAAATGAGGTGTAACATGTAAGGAAACACAATATACAGCTGGTATTTTGTAAAATAGCTTTATTGACTATTAGTAAGAATATATGAACAATTCTTGAAGTCACACTGTGCAGAAATATGGTTTACATTCAGGATTTTTATGTAGCTTTTATAGTATGTTGGTATTATGGTAATTATTATTTGGGGAAATGCTAGAGAAAGTGGTGTATTATTTGCATTTTGGTAGTTTAATGTTCTGTTATTTTTTAATATGTGTTATTTGTTCTATGTTGTATTTTAATTGTATGGATGGTTTATTAGAGTGTAGTTTTAATTTGTTTTATTTGGTGCTAATGGCTGTTATTGGGAATTGTGTTGTGTCTTTGTGTCTTGTTCTGTTCATTGTTGTGATCTTGTGTTGTCTTTGTTGAGTGTGGCATGCGTTGCAATAATTTCCCTTTGAAATTAATAAAGTATTCTGAATCTGAAACAAATTGTTCTTCTTCCTCCTCCTCCTTAGCACTTTACCTGACTCTCCCCCGGACTCTGGATCAGAGGCGTACTCCCCCCAGCAGCTCAATGGTAAGTGCCTGTTAGGTATTCTCCCCCCACCTTTAGCAGACGTGGTTTTACCCAGTTGGTGTTATCGGTCAGGGAAGAGAGAAGGTAAGAAATTCATGAGAGATAACCAGTGAGTAAATACACCAGCTCTCCAGTTATGCATAGAATTGCTAGAGCAGTGATTGCATGAGGCGCAAGGAGAGCCAGAGGAGATCCAGAGAATGAGAGCATGGAGAACAACTTTAAAGGCATGCACGGGAAGAAACAATGGATGAAGAATAAGAGAGAAACATTACACTTTAAAATGTTGAGGAATATATGGAACAAGAGCACCATGCATGGAGACAGAATTGTAGAATCCGGGGTCAAGGAGGATTGATTACAGAGAAGCAAAGGTAAGGAGGTTCCCAAAGTCTTTGGGAGCCAGAAGAGGGACCTGCAGAAAGTAAAGGAGAAAGAATGGTGCTGGACCCTAACCTGATTTCAAGGAGTGGAGTAGACACAAGAAAGTGGTCATCAATGACAAATCAGGAGCGGTGATGGCATTGGTGGTGGGGTAAGCTTATTTTCCGATGGGGACCATAGAGCAGTCCTGTGCTTATGTCCTGCTGAGATCAGAAGGAAGCAAGGTCATCGCTTGTGATTGTATATGTTCTCCTTATTTATAAAAGGTTGGCCACACTGTGGGTTTGACAGGTGGGAGTGTCCCAATGCAGCAGGGTATAGGACAGGTGTACACAATGACAGGTGAGACTGTTTAGGATGGAGTATACAGAACCGTGCAGGGTGTCCAGTATGTTAGAGCCATGATCTTTGTTTATCAGAGCTAAAAAATGTCTGGAATTTTTTAGCCGCCCTCCCTAAATTTATCAAGAGTGGTGTCTCTGGCCCCACACACATTCCGCCTTTGCAATATAATTCCAGCACCAGCGTAGAGTTGTAGCCTATTCTGTTTTTTTTTTTTTTTTTTTCTGTTTTATACATTTTATGTAGATGTTCTTGTTTTATAGTTTATGTTTTATACCTTTTATGTATTAGGAAGGCTAATGTTGTTTTGTAAGAATATTACTATTTATAATATAAAAATTAGAATACTATAAAAATTGTTTTATTATGAAACTGCTTTGTATGCGGTGTGAGTGATGTAGTCCTGATATTTGATCATTTTATTGGCTAAATGTACAAGCTTATCTAATAGGGCAACACTAAGAACATGACAATGCATAGGATATAGTAACCCAAAATAACAATCCCATTTTACTTTTCATCAGTTTCTGTAGAACGCGAATTTGGTTATTGTATTTTGCATATTTTAATTTGTATTTAAATAATTTTTTTTTTTGTTTTGGATAGAGCAAGGAGGTTCCCAATGGAGTGTTTTACCATCCCCGTTCTTTGTCTCAGGAATTTAAAGTGATAGACATTCCAAAATTTTCAATTGTCACCAGAACAAGAACAGGGCTTAGTTCACATGACTGATTTGGGCCCTACACCTCCAATAAACAACATAAATCTGAGTAATAGGCACCGTGGCTGTTTGCATGGCACTGCCCGGGTATGCAGTTAAATGCGATTGGAGACAGATGAGCTGCCCTGGACACAAACAGTTCACATTCAGTCACTTATAATATTCCCATAGTATACCGTATATACTTGAGTATAAGCCCAGTTTTTCAGCACATTTTTTTTGTGCTGAAAGTGCCCCCCTCGGCTTTTACTCGAGTCAAGCACTTTTCTGCAGCAGAGAATGACATTTTCCGACCCGAATTTGGGGCTCCGTATCTCTGAGCCACTCCAGAGACCCCAAATTTTGGCATGCAGCTAGGGGGCATCTAGGAACCCTTAACTTGGCTGCAAATGGGCATTGTTGGCCCTCTTTTCCACTTACAGTAGCTACGCATTTCTCACCCTAGGCTTATACTCGAGTCAATACGTTTTCCCATTTTTTTGTGGTAAAATTAGGTGCCTCGGCTTATATTCATCTCTGCTTATACTCGAGTATATACAGTATATTAGGCAACATACACACTGTATTCTTTATGACGCCTTTTCTCCTACAGGAGTTTAGCAGCAGGAAAACGCTGTAAAAGCAGAATTTTTGCACGCATTCAGGCGCCGCGGCTGTTTGCATGGCACTGCCCAGATGTGCAGTTACATGATATTGTGGACAGATGTGCTGTCATGGACACAAACAGTTTTTGTCCAGGTCACTTATATTATTCCAATCGTATACATTAGTTCACATGCACGCTGTATTCTCTATGACGCCTTTTCTCCTAAAGAAGTTTAGCAACAGGAAAATGTGGTAAAAAGCTGCATTTTTGCATGCAAGTTCACACGTCTGGCGTTAATAATTATTAATATACAGGATTTATATAGCACCAACAGTTGACAACATGATGGCAGACAGTGCAGCTATAATACAATTCAATATAGTAGGAATCAAAAGGGCAATGCATTCTATTAGCCAGAATGTTCATTTATTCTGGCCATTAGAATGTATTATTGTGGGAACGCGCATAAATGCTCCTAGTGTTCATGCGCATTTATGCGTTTTTTTTATACTCACCTCTCCTGAATGCGACTTTGGTGGGGCTTTTTGTTTTTTAAACAATACAATTTTTATTGAAGGATAAGTAAACAGCATTTTACAGATCCAGGAACAAGTTTTAAAAATGTTAAAAATACACAATCCGATAGAACATGACATAGGATCCACAAATCATGAACAACCTGAGGGCAAGGGATCAAACAAAAAAATACTAGTTCCTGATATTAATCAAATTTCAAGTACTAGTAGCCAAACCAAGTTTTCGGGATTGATTGGTCAAGCCTGACACCATCGAGCCACTTAGATCCCTGGAAGGCAACCTCTGATATATTAGTTTACAGTATTGCATTGAAGGTCAAAAGAAAACCCCCCCCCAAAAAAAAGAAATTTTTAGCAAAAAATTTAGAATAGAATGAAAGAGTGACAAAAACAATATAAAAGTAAAAGGTGTATCTTGGTGGCGAGTGGGAGGGTTCTGCATCTAAACTCCTGTAAATGCCTATAGTGTGCATGGACACATAGGCCAACATGGAGGAGCGTTTAGAGGCAGAGGAAAAAACAAAAGCTTAAATGATGGGAGGCACTGATTGGCATTGATAGGTGGCACTGATTGCTTTCACTTATGTACTGGTGGGCACTGATTGGTGGGCACTGTGGGCACTGATTCGTTGCACTGGCATGTGGTACTAGTGGGCTTTGCCTCTTCCTCTTCGGGACCGATGTCCCTTCAACAGAATGGACACATAGGCCAACATGAAGGAGCATTTAGAGGCAGAGAAAAAAACAAAAGCTCAAATGTGTGTTTTTTTAGCTCAAGTGTACATGAGCCCTTACTCAAAATGTCAAGCAGTAAATAGGTGCTGTAGCGACTACCAGCTGGTAACCGGTGTCATCACAAGTTAAAGAATACATATCTTCAAAAAAAATTGAAAATATCCCAACATTTATTAAAGTGATCACATCACAGCAGTAAAGGTGCAACAATTCGGGGGCATGCAGGCCCCTTCATCAGGTATGTGATGTCACATACCTGATGAAGGGGCATGTCTGGCCTCAGAATGTTGCATCTTTACTGCTGTGATTTAATCACGTTATTAAACATGTGGATAACGATTCAAGATGTGCTGGTAATAGATGCTTCAGTTTGCATCCAGGGTCGCTCATCTTTCCCTAAATGCATGTAACTGTTGAGGACAGCCATGGTGCCTGTCCACCTTACATTAATTTGTAGAGGCTACTGACTGAGGCTGAAAGCACTAAATATACTGGATGAAGCAGATACCTGTGATCTGATTCTTGGCCAAACTGGCTGTGTGAATGGAATGACTTCCTATAAATGGTGACAACTGTATAAGATGGGATTTTCTTCATTTGAAGGTATTTCCTCTCGCTTCCTCCATCTACAAGACACGAAGTAAAGGAAACTCTCCCCAATGGGACACAGATGGCAAAGAAAACTTAACAGTGATTTAAATCTTAAGTCTAGGCGAAACAAATGTTTTTCCCACGCAGTGGGGCTGTGTTCGCACTGCATGGGTTAACTGCTCGTTTTTTTCTAGGGGAGAGGAGAGCCAAGATACACTCACCTAATCCTCTGATCCTCCGAGCACAAGACTGGTCCGGCACCCCTGCGCTCTTGCGGTCTTGAGTTGTGGACTGTTCCTGATGTCATCAGGCCCAGAGCAGGCTCCATAGACCAGGAACAGTCCACCGCTGGACCGTGGGGGAGTGTCATTTTCCAAAGGATTGAAGGATCGGGTGACTATAAGCTTTTGCCTTAATCCTAGACAAAACAAGCATTTGACCCGTGCAGTGTGGGCACAGCCCCACTGCATGGGGAAAGAAATTCCTGCCCGGAGTTTAACTTTAACATTTTCCTTGCTTAAAAAAAAAAAGTTTTGGCTTTAGATATACTTGAAAGTATTAAATAAACCCGTCTGATAACCTACAGTAGTTTGGCAGGTTTACTTTCTCCCGTTAAAAAGCCGTGGACAGTGCCCATCACACTATTTACTTCACCTCCTAATCTATTGATTTGTGTATGATTATGACAGCAACAAGGTCAGCCTGACTTTTCACTAATCCGGGCAGTGTGACACAAGTATTGTTTGCTGTATTTAGCTATACATGAGGATTAAAACCCTGAAATTAAATTAAACTTTTTAGCATTTCATCACATAATTTCCCTAAACTGAGACTGCATTAACCACTTACTTACTGGGCACCTAAACCCCCCCCTCCTGCCCAGACCAATTTTCAGCCTTTAGCGCTGTCACTCTTTGAATGACAATTGCGCGGTCATACAACATTTTACCCAAATTACATTTTTTTATAATTTTTTCCCCCACAAATAGAGCTTTCTTTTGGTGGTATTTAATCACCTCTGGGTTTTTCATTTTTTTTTAAACCCCAAAAAAAATAAAATGATTTAAAAAAAAAAAAAAAAAATACAGAACTGTTTTATATTTTGTTAATAAATTTTGCAAACAGGTGATTTTTCTCCTTCATTGATGTATGCTGATGAGGCTACACTGATGGGCACTGATAGGCTGCACTGATGGACAGCGATAGGCTGCACTGGAAGGCACTGATAGGTGGCATTGATGGGTACTGATAGGTGGCATTGGTGGGCTCTGATGGGTGGCACTGATTGGCATTGATAGGTGGCATTGAAGGGCACTAATAGGTGGCACTGATAGGTGGCACTGATAGCTGGCACTGATGGGTGGCAGTGATGGGCACTGATCGGCACTGGTAGGTGACACTGATGAGGCACTGATTGGCACCACTGGTGGCATTGATAGGTGGCACTAGTGGGAATTGATAGGTGGCACTGATTGCTTTCACTTATGTACTTATGGGTACTGATTAGTCGGGCACTGTGGGCACTTATTGGTGGGCACTGATTCGTGGCACTGGCATGTGGTACTGGTGGGCACATATGAGGCGGCTGCGCCTCATTCTCTTAGGGACCGATGTCCCTTCAACAGAAGCCGGTGATTGGCTTTTTTTTCTCCTCGCGCTGTCAGAGTGAGAAGAAAAAAAAAACGATTACCGATCTTCTGTTTACATCACATGGTCAGCTGCCATTGGCTGACAGCTGATCAAGTGGTAAGGGGTTGGGATCTGTGATCACCCAAGTCTCATTGACTCGGGTGATCACAGCGCACGCCGCGCGTGCCCTTCAGGGGGGCATGGCCAGCTTCCAAAGGAGATGACGTCTATTGACGCCCGCCCGGCAAAGCAGATCCACGCTGTAGCCGTCATTCGGCTATAGCGCGGATCTGAAGGGGTTAAGGTAGAACTGACGACCATCTGTGTCCCATTAGGGAGATTTCCCTTCATTTCCTGTCCCACAGCCAAAACCAGAAGTGAGGAGAAATTCCTGTAAATTGAGGGAAATCCCCGGTTGTCATTAGAAATCGTGTCCTCATTGAAAGATTTTCCCTCTATTCCTGTTATGGTGAGCACTGGAAATTTGGGATTTTTTCACATTCTCGGTAATAATGATCACCAAGACGAATAGAGAGGGTGAATCCCCCCTAACTGGGACACAGACAGCAATAAGAACTGACAGGGGTTCTAATCCATCTCCACTCTTTCCAAACTTTAAAAAAAAGTTTTGCCTTTAGTTATACTAAACAGGAGACATTGAGGGCAATTTACTAATACTGGAGCATGCAAAATCTGGTGAAGCTCTGCA
The DNA here is from genome assembly GCA_028564925.1 of Lithobates sylvaticus. Classification (NCBI taxonomy): domain Eukaryota; kingdom Metazoa; phylum Chordata; class Amphibia; order Anura; family Ranidae; genus Lithobates; species Lithobates sylvaticus. The sequence goes on from CM053034.1 coordinate 155,614,748, forward strand.
TAGAAACCATCCAAATATGCAAATAATGGTGCATGTATTTAGCAATAATATAAATATTCTGTCTAAGCAGGTAAAGGAAAAATATTATAACACAAAAGTGATGCAGGAACCAGCGCGATGACAGCTCCGGTTCCTGAATCGCTCTTCTCCCGCAGGCAGTCCACACTGCCTTGTGCGAACCGCTGTGGGTGTCATAACAAAGTTAATGACACCCCCAGTTTAGTTCACAGATCGCAGTGCGAACTGTGAACTGGCACAGGAAACGGATCGCATAGGTGAGAGCACCCATGCGATCCAATTCTAGAGCGGGGGAAAAAAAAAACAAGTCCCTGCACTATTTTCTGTGCGAATTCAATGCAAGTTCGGCCATACAACTGAACTTGCATTGCTCAGAGATCGCAGTGCGGGTGCGAATAACATGCAATCTCTAAGATTGCGCTAGTGTGAACCCGGGCTTAAAAAAAGATTTATTAAAGTGGTTGTAAACCCACGTAAAAAAAATTGCTGAAACAATGGCTATCTCCTAAACCATGCAGGTTTAGGAAATATCCACAGTAGCCTTATTACAGGCTTACCTGTAGTGAAAAGGTGTCTGTAAGGGTTTACAACCACTTTAACCACTTCTTGACCGCTGCACGCCGATGTACGTAGGCAGAATGGCATGGGTGCGCAAAAGGGCGTACCCGTACATCCCTTCATAATCCTGGGCTAGCAGGTGCATGCACGTCGCCGCCGGCCTGCCGCGCGCCTTGCGGACTCGGTGTCCGCCAATGGCCCGCGATCGTGATGAATAGAGTCAGGATGGGGAAATGTAAACAAGGCATTTCCCTGTCCGGCCTCATGACATGACAGGGATCTACTGCTCTCTGTCATCGGGAGCAGTGATCTCTGTCATGTCCTAGGTAGCCCACCCCCCCTACAGTTAGAACATGTTGAGGGAACACAGTTAACTCCTTGATCGCCCCGTAGTGTTTAACCCCTTCCCGGCCAGTGACATTTATACAGTAATCAGTAGCTATTTTTAGCTCTGTATAAATGTCACTGGTCTCAAAATAGTGCCAAAGTGTGCAATCTGTCCGCCGCAATGTCGCAGTCCCGATAAAAATCACAGATCACCGCCATTACTAGTAAAAAAATATATATATATATATATAATAATAAAAATGCCATAAATCTATCCACTATTTTGTAGACGCTATAACTTTTGCGCAAACCAATCAATATACACTTATTGCGATTTTTTTTTACCAAAAATATGTATTATACATATCGGCCTAAACTGAGAAAGAAATTTGTTTTTTATATATTTTTTTGGGGATATTTATTATAGCAAAAAGTATAGCAAAATACCACCAAAAGAAAGCTCAATTTATGGGGTACAACATTGCACGACCGCGCAATTGTCAGCTAAAGTGACGCAGTGCCGAATCACAAAAAATGCTCTGGTCATTAAGGGGGTAAAATCTTCCGGGGCTGAAGTGGTTAAGCATAAGAATTGTGCACTCACAACCCGATAGAGCACCTTTGGGTGAATTAGAGCGGAGACTGCGAGCCAGGCCTTCTCATCCACATCAGTGCCTGA
>CM053034.1:155616769-155634837 GCA_028564925.1 Lithobates sylvaticus
ATGATTGGAGAACCTAAATATGTCAAAACCCCTGATGGTATTTTACCTCTGGAGTGCTTCTTCTTGAAATTAAATGGAGTTAAGGTGAGTAGAAAAAGAGCACTGATGTATAGTATACTCTTTTTCATAAATGTCGTTTTTATTGTAGAATCATGTAATCTGATTAAATACAAACAGTGGATTGCATTATGGCCCTAATGGGTAGTATTAATCACTAAAACTAAACTCTAGGTGCATATAAAAGATACAAATAATGCATTTCTGTAATCAGTAATGTATTCTTTAATGTATTATTTAAATATAAGCAGTGTAAGTTCTTGCATTTGAACTGGTACAGCAGATATTAGGCTGGGAGATGAAAAGCAGCACAAGAAGCCAATCAGTTGTACTGCAATTCAGAAACCACACTGATTGGAGGAGAGAGCAGAGTGACAGAAAGAAGAGCTCACCATTGTGCTGGTTCTTCTTGTGCTATCCATTTACAGGCTGGGGGACAAACAAGATTTGTAAGGCCTTGTTCACACATTGTGTGGTGACCAGCATTTTTTAGCACTGGAAGAACACCAGTCAGTGCTAGGGCACACTGAAAACGATTGTTTTCAGTGTGCAGTACACACTGCAATGCGGCCCGGAGTTGTGGTGCAGTGAGCTGCGATAAAATGCAGAGGCACTGAATGTGCACCGCTGCGCTGCTCTGTCTTGACATGAACGGAATGTCAATTTGTGCACTTCAAATAAAGTTGAGGGAAAAAAAGGGAACTATGTGATGTGCTGAAATACAAATCACACCACTCCCTTCACCTTGGCTCACTGCAGCCAAAATGGACAGCTGCCCACACACTAAACCGCTCCAGTTTAGAGTGCAGACAGTGTGAACGAGCCCTTACTGATCAGCTGCAGAGAGAAATCAGTTTTCGTGCTCTGCCAGACAAAATTTAGTCTGGGTTCACACTAGTGTGAATTGGTTGCGAGTTTTCCCGCATCCAATTCGCACAGCAGGAGATTGTGACGGAGCGCACTATGGAGCCGGTTCACATATCTCCGCAGTGGCTCCCGTGCGATTTGCACTGGAGCCCTGTGCGTCTTTTGGTCCGTTTCAGGTTTAAATTCAGCCAAAAATATGAGCTGAAATCGGACCTGAAACGGTGAATGAGGACGCATCGGACTCCTACTGTGAGCTGCTGCGTGCTCATATGTGAACCCAGCCTTAAATTGTGACAGAGCTGTGTAAATTTTGGGACTGTATAGACAGAAGTACACTTACATTTGGCAGGTAGATTTCATATATGTAGCTGATCTATGTATTTATTTACAATCCATGTAAAAAGATAACATAAAAATACATAAAAGAAAAAAAAAACAAGATAAAATAGGAACCAAGATAGTTGTTTCACAGTATTTCTTATAGTGGGTGTAATTAACAAGTGGTGGCACCAAACTGAAAATAATGTGTAACAACACACGTGATAAAGGAAAAAGCTGCCCCTTTTTCAAGTGAACAAATCACCTCATAAACAAATTGAAAAATAATGTAAAAGGTCGGCGCTGAATAAACATAAACACAATTAACTTAAAGTCACATCATAATTGGGTGAATATATAAAAATAAAATTCAAAAAATATTTAAAGAAATGTCCACACACCAAAAGAAGAGAATTCTATGTTAAAAAAAATGGTGTAAATGAAAGTGTTATCTGTGCTCCACCATCACTCATGCAGGAGAATAACAAACTCACCAGATAACTGAAAAAATTTAACTTACCGGTATATAAAATCAATTCCTTCCTGATGATGTGGAAACACGAAATGCATTGAGGCTGCGCGCTCGCCCGCACTGACGTCACTTCCGGTATGCCTGGTTCTTATCTCTGGTGTGTTGGAATGCACGCCGAGAGCTCCAGGAATGGCGTGTATCCCTGCTGTTTGGCCATACATACTAGTGCTAGGCTATTGGCATCCACAAAGTGCATTACTTGGCAATTTGGCTTCAAATCTCTATAGGCTGTATTGTGTTATGTGATGAACTTTTCTTTTTTCGAGCTCCTGTCTTTTCACGTCTAAGGATACACCAACTGACGGTGTTAAGTTACAAGGACCTTCCCTCCTGGTACCCCTACCTTCCAAGGAATAGATTTTATATAAGTAAAAAATTTTCAGTTATCTGGTGAGTTTGTTATTCTCCTGCATGAGTGATGTTGGAGCCCCGTACACACAATCAGAAAATGGTACGGAAAATACCGCTTTCGAATCGATCGTACTATAATCGGATCGTTAGTACAGGGCTTTCGAGAGCCGATCAGGAAAGTTCATCCGATATTATTCTATCGGACATTCCAGATCGTACGATTTTTGTTTAATCAGTACAGCTATCGTTCGAAAATGCAATACAAATGCATTACAACACATGACATCACTTCCGTTTTTTTTTTTTTCTGTCGTGCAGGATTTTTCGTGACTTTAGTAAACTCATCAGATTCGATCTGAGATTAGCATGCAATAAAAAACAGACAATCATTCATCCGATAATCTCATTGCGTGTACGGCACGAGTGATGGTGGAGCACAGATATCTAAGAACACTTTCATTTACACCAATTTTTCTACATAGGATTTTCTTCTTTTGGTGTGTGGACCTTTCTTTAAAGATTTTTTGAACTTTATTTTTATATATTCACCCAATTATGATGTGACGTTAAGTTAATTGTGTATGTTTATGTATATTCACTTGAATTACCGCCGACCTTTTATATTATTTCACAGTATTTCTTGTTTTCAGTAGATTTGAAAATACATACAGAAGATGGAGAGAACTATAAAGCTAGTTTCCGTATGTCAGCTAGATTGTTCTAGTAATTGTAGCAAGCCTAAAGAACAATAGTAGCAGGAAGCAGTGCCTAGTTCCATGGACAGGCCATGGCTGAATATACTGTCAAGTATATGCGCTATACACGTAAGACAACGTCACCTATGCCTGTCATTGTACAGCCCTTGAAAGAAAACAGCTCGACCATCTCCTCGTCCTACTTCCTATAACATATGTTTTGTTTCTCTTACAGTTAGAGTCTATTAACCAGAGCATCAGTATTGAGCAGTCGCAGTCGGACCGAAGCAAACGTCCATTCCACCCTGTTACGTAAGTAATGGGGAAGATTAATAGGGGGCTTTTTCCTTTAGCAGAATTTCCCAATTGAGGTCAATAGAAGCTTATCAATAATATACAGACATTGTATTTCTAGGCTTACTCTTCCTCCAGATCAGGTTACTAAAGTGACAGTGGGGCGACTCCATTTCAGTGAGACTACAGCAAATAACATGAGGAAGAAAGGAAAACCCAATCCAGACCAGAGGTGAGTGGCGCTATGGATCTTAACCAGTTGTGGATACTGGATGTACTATACAAGTCCAAAAAAATGTTCATCAAAGTACACAGGACGTATGAGTACATCCTCTCCTTCTGCCCAGCTGTTGCTCACCTTCTTGCACTCCCCAGCAATTCCTGACTGTCAAAATGATAGCTGGAAGTTGCTGTGGAAATAGCTATTGTTTTTAAAAAAAAAAAAACAGACCATGTGAAAGAGAGATTGAAAATAACATTGTTATTGTCGTATTTACATTGTTTCATTCATCTGCAGCTCAAAGGAATGAGCTTAAGGCCCCTTTCACACGGTGCAGGCTCTGTTGGAGTCTGCCTGCTCAGCGGGGAATCTGTCCACTGATCCCCACTGAGCAGGCGGGATGGCTGGTCTGTGCCTGCTCCGCTATGCAGAGCAGACACAGACACAGCCCACTTTCCCCTATGGGCGGTCGGATGTAAACGTACAGCCTGCCCATTTACACCCTGAAAGGCAAGGTGAGAAACAAAAGGGGCGCCTACTAAGTGCAGTATGTTTAAAATAAACATACTGCACTTAGTAGGTGCCCCTTTTTGTTTCTCACCTTGCCTTTTAGAGTCTGCTTCACTCTTAAGGGAGCTACCATCGGTGCTACTGTTTTATCTTTACATATGGACTTTTTGTTTTACACCGGAACTCTGTTCTTTTAGGTTGATCTATTTTTTTATAGATTATATTATATCCTGTATATAGCATTTTTTTATAAATGTGTTCCTTCACTTATTGTCATTAGTTCCATAACGCAGTGTGTGTACCTGTCTTTGCGCCATTCCTTCCTTTCTATTGTTTTCCCATTTACACCCAACTTCCATCCGATCCACCAGACAGGTGGGGAATGGATACCCATCCGTCTGTTTTTAAAGGGACAGGATCAGATCGGATGTTGGCAGGAGTCAACAGACACATGTCTGTGATACCCGCCACTCCATAGAGGAGACTGGAGGGTCTGATCTGGTTTGCCTGAAAAACTGAAAGGTGGACCCGATCACTCTGCTAGTGTGAAAGGTGCCTTAACTTGCAAATTATATTAGTATAACAACCTGACGTAAGTAAAAAAGAGAGGTTACTTTTTTATTTTATTTTATTTTATTATTTAATCCCTTATTAGCTAATAGTTTACCCTAATCAGACCTAATTAACTGTTCCTTCCCCTTTCCCCTTAACTACTATATTTTTTCATATTTTAATGACATCCATGCAAGGGTATCCAATGCACCTTCAGTCTCAGTAGGGATTGTTAAGGCCAGCCCCCATCCCCTGCTAAAGCAATTTTTAACCACTTCAGCCCCGGAAGGATTTACCCCCTTCCTGACCAGAGCATTTTTTGTGATTCTGCACTGCGTCGCTTTAGCTGACAATTGCGCAGTCGTGCGACGTTGTACCCAAACAAAATTGTCTTTCTTTTTTTCCCACAAATAGAGCTTTCTTTTGGTGGTATTTGATCACCTCTGTGGTTTTTATTTTTTGTTTGTTTTTATTTTTTGTGCTATAAACAAAAAAAGACCGAAAATTTTGAAAAAAAAAAAAAAGCAATTATTTTTACTTTTTGCTATATCAAACATCCCCAAAAAATATATAAATAAACAAATTTCTTCCACAGTTTAGGCCGATATGTATTCTTCTACATATTTTTGGTAAAAAAAATTGTATATTGATTGGTTTGCGCAAAAGTTATAGCGTCTACAAAATAGATTTATGGCATTTTTATTATTAAATTCTTTTTTTTACTAGTAATGGCGGCGATTTTTATCGGGACTCCGACATTATGGCGTACAGATCGAACACTTTTGACACTATTTTGGGACCAGTGTCATTTATACAGCGATCAGAGCTACAAATAGCCATTGATTACTGTATAAATGACACTGGCAGGGAAGGGGTTAACACTAGGGGGCGGTCAAGGGGTTAAGTGTGTTCCCTGAATGTGTTCTAACTGTAGGGGGGATGGGCTACCTACAACATAACAGATAAATGCGCCTGATGACAGGGAGCAGTGGATCTCTGTCATGTCACTAGGCAGAACATGGAAATGCCTTGTTTACATAGGCATCTCCCCGTTCTGCCTCTCCCCACCGGAATCACTGGCCTCTGGCGAACATCGAGTTCGCAGGACACGCTCCCACGGCAGGCATGCATGCGTGCCCGCTTGCAAATTTAAAGGGATGTACAGGTATACCCTTTTGCCTGCCCGTACCATTCTGCCGATGTAAATGCGGCGGTCGGCAAGCGGTTAAATTAATCCTTTCTGTTTCATTACATCATTTATTTTGGAGTGCTCCTCATTGCAATGCAGGCAGATCATAGCTAATGGGTGGAGCTGGCAGGGTACTGTACATATCTGAAAACATCACAGCACCCTGCCTCAGCACTCTTCTTAAAAGCACTCAGCATGCAGACTGCCCTAGGTAAGGCCCAGATGGGAGACTGCATTTCCATGACTGAAAAAGTCCAATGAATGAAAGGAGTAGGCCACGGACAGTAAGGCCCCTTTCACACTGGGGCGGGGAGCCGCGGTGACGGTAAAGCAGCGCTATATTTAGCGCTGCTTTACCGTCGTTTTAACCGCGGTTTTCGGCCGCTCGCGGTGCGGTTTTACCCCCCGCAAGCGGCCGAAAAAAGGGTTAAAGACCCCCCGCAGAGCGCCGCCGTAGCGGCGCTTTGCGGCGGTATTGCCGCGGTTTCACCGCGGTGTCCCATTCTAATCAATGGGAAGGAGCGGTATAGGAGCGGTGAACACACCACTCCTATCCCGCTCCAAAGATGCTGCTAGCAGGACTTTTTTTTGTCATCCTGCTAGCGCACCGCTCCAGTGTGAAAGCCCGCCGGCTTTCACACTGGAGTTAAAGGGGCAGGATTTTTTCATGCGGTGAACAGGCGCTATTTTTAGCGCTGCACCGCATGAAAAAACGCTTAGGTGTGAAAGGGGCCTAAGGGTGGGGAGGAAATAGCTAGATGATGCTGAACATCGTTTAGCTGCAGCTTCTGATGCACACTGTGAGAAGCTCATGGTATGCAGTGAAATCATTCTAAGCTATTTCAGTACAGGAGAAAAGGAGAAGAGCCTGTGCAACAAGACTGGAGTTAAGGCTGGAGCTCATATTTAAGCAAAATGCACCAATACTGTTTTTAATCACTAATATTAATGCTTCACTATAAATATTCTGTGTTTTATTTTGCCATGTGAATGGCTTGTAAATAATTTTAGGAGTTATTCTTTTCTAATCTGACTGATAGTTGATGATAGTTTCACTCTGCCTCAAAGAAAATGATGAAATAGTTATGAAGAATCTGATGTTTTTAGATTATTTTTGAGGTTATTGCGTCAATAATTATGTTTGTTTAGTTTTATGTATATCACTGAAACTTTCAGACACTCATTAGCTGCTAATCATCGTCCTGTTTCTCCTCAATCAAATGATATACCTTTGGTTGTTTCCTGCTTGTTTGGTTTTCAGGTATTTTCTCCTAGTTGTGGCTCTCCAAGTCCAGGCTCAGAACCAGACATATCTGGTGGCGGCACACTCCTCTGAACGCATCATTGTCCGGGTAATCAATGTAATATTATTATATATATATAATTATTTTGTATTAATGTTATGTGAATAGTGAACTGAGGTTAAGCACATTTATGTTACCAGATTTAAATCTAAATTATAGCTTGGTCTACAACAAAGTATTAGTAGATATCTTGGCAGCTTTGTGCATATACGGTAGTTACATAGTTAGCTAGGCCGAAAAAAGACACAAGTCCATCCAGTTCAACCATAAAAAAAAGAAATAATAAATAAAAATAAAAAATATCGTACAATCCAATATACCCAATTGTATACCCACAGTTGATCCAGAGGAAGGCAAAAAAAAATGCATGTTAAAGTATTGTCTTGATATTTTTTTGGAGGGCCTTTTGAAGCCTGAAAAAATTCTTACTATATTTGTTGTGGTCTCGTGTTATTTCCTATTATATTTTAAAAATGTGTTTTATTTTGAGGTTTCAAAGGATAAATTCACCTTTAAGCTAAAAACCCACAGCCTTCATCTTTAGCCCCCTAAACTATCCAAAGCTGAAACCTTTCTGCCCAGTTACTAACTTACCTCCTTCGAGTTGATGGTCTCATTGTAATATGTCATGCAGCAAAGGCGGATATAATTACCAAAGGGACCCTTGCACGACAGTGGCGGCTGGTGAAATTTTTAGGATGGGGGTGCCAGACCCTGCCCTTCCTTTTTGACCACTCCCACTTATCATAACCCCCACCCCTAATATAATCCACCCACTCCCTTCCCTGTATTCCACTTGCATTCACCCATATTGTCAGGAGTATACAGCTCAGCATCACAGGACAGAGTATACAGCCCCAGAATCACAGGACAGAGTATACAGCCCCAGAATCACAGGACAGAATAAACATCCCCAGAATCACAGGACAGAGTATACAGCCCAGCATCACAGATAGGGTATATAGCTCAGCATTACAGATACAGTATATAGCTCAGCATCATAGATAGGGTATATGGATTAGCATCACAGATAAGGTATATAGATCAGCATCACAGATAGGGTATATAGATCAGTATCACAGATAGTATATAGATCAGCATCACAGATAGTATATAGATTAGCATCACTAAACACCCCCCCCCCCTTACCGGCGCAGGAGGTCCAGCACTTACCAGGCTGTGGTGTCCTCTCCTCCTGTGTCTCCTCTAGGCAGCAGCAGCGGCAGAGGAGTCCGCTCCTCATGCTTCCTCCACTCTGTTCATCTTCCGCCAAAGTGCTGGGCATCCAATTGGATTGGCCAATTGGGAAACAGGTCTCACTGACCTACCTCCTGATTGGCGGGAGGGAATGCGGTGTGAAAATAGCAAAAATTCATTGCCTGAGCCCACCCTTTTTTGACTGCTTACTTCTAGGGCAGGTAAGAAAAGGAAGGCTTTCCACATGATGCCATGATGATGCTCTTGGTTTATTGTATCCGAGTAGTGTCAAAGAGTATTTGTTTCACTTCCTGTCATCTCATCTATCTATCTACAGTTTATAATTGTTTGTACTTTGACAATAGCTGAATGGAGGACCCATAAATGTTCTCATGCAACAGTGGCGCCGCCCCCCATCCCTCTTGAAAGGGGCAGGGCGCATGGATAGGGAGGCGGCGACAGGGATGGGGGGGCGACGCCACTGTTGCATGAGAACATTTATGGGTCCTCCATTCAGCTTTTGTCAAAGTACAAACAATCATAAACTGTAGATAGATAGATGAGATGACAGGAAGTGAAACAAATACTCTTTGACACTACTTGGATACAATAAACCAAGAGCATCATCATGGCGTCATGTGGAAAGCCTTCCTTTTCTTACCTGCCCTAAAAGTAAGCAGTGTCCAGGTCTACCTGATGGTGGGGTTCCAACAGCTCCCAACACACATAGTTACATAGTTAGTTTGGTTGAAAAAAAGACACAAGTCCATCTAGTTCAACCAATAAAAAGGGGACATTTTACAACCCTATACTGTATACACAATCCCATACCCACAGTTGATCCAAAGGAAGGCAAAAAATAAACCCCAGCAAAGCATGAACCAATTTGCTCAAGCAGGGGAAAAAATTCCTTCCTGATCCCCCAAGAGGCAATCGGATGTTCCCTGGATCAATTTTACCTATAAATGTTAGTATCCACTTATTTTATTTACATTTAGGAAAGAACCCAGGCCCAGTCTATATGGGCCCCCCTAGGTCCCTGGGGGCTCTTGTGCAGCTGCAAAGTCCTGTTCTGTAGTTGAGGGCTGGCTAATGTCAGTAATTTGGTTCATAGTTTTCAAACTCTGTAGTTTAGATATAACCCTCAGTGGTGTGCGCTGCATATTTTGTAGGATGTTTTCCAGTACCATATCATTTTGCTGCTGTTCATTCTAAACTTTTGCTCATTAGGCCTCAAATCCTGGACAGTTTGAGAGTGATAGTGAAGTGCTCTGGCAGAGGGGGCAGCTTCCAGATACTGTCTTCCACCATGGACGCATTGGCATCAACACAGAAAGACCAGATGAAGCTCTTGTGGTACACGGAAATGTAAAAATTATGGGCTCACTAATGCATCCCTCTGACATTCGAGCAAAGGAAGACATTGAGGAGGTGAGAGAGTGATATGTAATTATAATATAAAATTACAATGGCAAAAATTTTGAGCATTGTACAGCAGGTTGAGATAGAATGGGAGCTATCTACTGTATAATGTCCAAAGATCACATTGTTTTGTTCTGACTTATCTTCTAAATGTTTTCGCAGGTTGATACCACTGAACAGTTAAAACGGATCTCCCAGATGCGTCTTGTTCATTATCATTACAAGCCAGAATTTGCTAGCACAGTGGGGCTTGATGATGACAAAGAAGAAACAGGTAGGATCAATACTCAGAAAATACTGGACTGTTTATGTACTGCCTTCTCCTGTAGAACAGTAAGCACCTAAACGCTAAAAGTGCTTTTATATGAGTGGATTCTGTCTCTTGTCAAGTACAGAATGACCATATAGAATGACCATATATGCACAATACAGCATATAGCCAAAGGGTAATTTAGGTTTGTTCGATAAACTACACCATAACCTCACTACTTACCCAAACAGGCTGAATAAGTAATGGAGCAGTTTGCCCCACTCAATCAGTGCTTTGGGGTCTACATGATCTAACTTTATAAATAACATTGGATAGATTGGGGAAGAGATTGTCCCCTTGTTGGGTTTTATTGCTACTGTGGTCACCATTAGAGAGATTTCTCATCACCTACTGTTTTGCTAACAACCAGACAGGAAGTGAGGGTAGACAATCAATAGCAACATGGAGTTAAAAACAGAATATTATAGTAGAATAGGGCAAGGCTAGAGCAAAGGTTAGCTTTGTATTAATGTTTGTGTCCCTGTTGCAGATTTTCTCTTACTTCCTGTCTGGTGAAAACCATTACTAAACAAGTTCCTAATAGCAGTAAAAATCATACAGGAATTTTAACCCTTTCCCACTTCAGACAAAGCAAAAACAAGTTTTAGTTGAATATATACTAAGGGGTTGATTTACTAAAACTGGAGAGTGCAAAATATAGTGGAGCTCTGCATAGAAACTTTTTTGGAAAACCCATTTTTTTATTTTTGTCAATCTTAATTGAACAAGCTGAAGTTAGAAGCTGATGATGGCTATGATAGAGAGCTGCACCAGATTTTGCAATCTTCAGTTTTAGTAAATCTGTTTAACTGTTTATACTCCATGAGATCCTTTTTAAGGATCTGATATAGTATCTTTCAAATACATAAGCTCCTATCCCAGGGGCGTAACTAGAACCTTCTGGGCCCCGATGCACAAAACCATGAAGGGTCCCACTGGCCCCTGACCAGGGCACTTCTCACTGATCCTGGGGCCCTTTACTGCCATCGCGGACCCTTTATTATGGTTCTGCAGAGGCCCCCTTCCTGCCATCTTCGGATCCCCCCACGGTGGCGGAACGCCAGAGCCCAGTCGCAAGTGCGACCTTGGTAGTTTTGCCACTGGTGTCAGAATTTTTTTATTTTTAGTTGTTTCGTTTTTGTATTCTTTTTTTTTTTACCATTTTTTATATATATATATATATATATATATTTTTTTTTTTATTATTATTATTTTTTAGAAGAATGGCGGCACATCCGGTAGTAAAATCGAAAGAATTTATTGAAAGTCCATAAAATTAAGCGAACATGACAAACATCAATCTAGAAAAGGTGCTCAGTGGACGTGTTTCACTCAGAAGTGCTTACTCATCACACGGTCCCCCTGAAGTCTGGGGCTGGTGGGTAATTGCGACCCCTGTACATAGGCCTCCCATCCTATACATTAAATCTATCAGCTCTTATCCATTAAATCTATCAGTACCACTGACAGTAATGGCCATACTGGTACAAGTATAACTGCTGATTACAGTATAATATACAAGATGCGAATGCATTAAAAAAAAAACTTGCATGAAAGTTCAAGGGCCACTATTATGACAGTTCCAGCAACCCAAATAAATAAACTTTAAGCACACAAGAACACTGAGCCAGGGTGACATTACTGACACCTTCAGGTGGTGGGGTCCAAGAGATAGATTTTTTTTCTTTTCTTCCAGTGGTGTATTTTTGGTGTCTTTTCTTACTTTTCTGAGTTTGGGGGTGTAGGGCTGTCATTAAAGTAGATCCTAAATTTTCATGTCAGGTCTGCACAGTACAGTGTGGAAAAATTAGATTGCTCTGTAACATGGAAGAAAAATGTAACAAGTAACCGTAGTGGGCATTGTTTGTATATGGTTTATTTAATCTTGTTATTTGGTGGGCCCTGTATGCACCCAGTCTAGCACAATTTCAGGGTGACTTTCTTTTATACAATATTAATACTGGGCAACCTATGAGAGACGGATTCTGTTTTAAACTCAATCTTACCAGTGTCTTGCTGAAAACATTTTGCTTTCCAATAGGAGTGATTGCTCAGGAGGTGCAGGAGATCCTTCCAGAGGCAGTAAAAGAGACCGGGGACGTGGTGTGTGCCAATGGTGAAACAATTGAGAACTTCTTAGTAGTGAACAAGGTAAGACTTGGAATGCCAACGAATTGCATACATAAGTGTAGTGTAGAACAAAAAGAGGGCAGGGTTGGCAAGGTCACACAAAAATTTTTAGCAAATGATCAACTTAAACAGAGATCTTTAAGCAACCAAATTCATACTAGATCATTGAAATGGGCTCACAGATCAGGAAAGGTGGGTTGTGTATGGCCAGACTAAAGCTAAGATCATACATGAGAATATAACTGTACAGTCTCCTCTAGATTTAGTCCAAAGGAGATTATACAGAAGTTGTACAATCAGATTGTAATTTGTGTGGCCAGGTTTCGTTTGGCTAATTTTTAAGGTCTCTAGTTTAATGATCTGGCAGTGCTGTAGTGAATTGGGATGTGTCTAGAATGTGGGAAATGTAAGCTGGGATAAAAGCAGCATCTTAAGTATGCATAGTGTTGTTGACTCTAATCAGCGACTCTCTGTCGCTATGTTTTCTGAGGGTTGGAAAAGGACGGTGAGTAGTCCCTTGTACTGTTGACTTCTCTTGCAAACAGTTTAAGTTTGTAAGAACTTCCAGTGCTCCCAACATAGGCCAGGTATGCAGACACCTTTAGTCACGTCCTACTTCCAATCAATATCTCTTACCTATTGTGAAAAGTGAGTCGTAGGAAGACAGGAGAGACAAGACTGGTCAGACATTAAATCCTTTCTCTTAAAGATACCTTGTCACCAGACCATTCACTTTGACAGTAACCTTCCCATAACATTATACTGTATGCGCATATAATGTATTTATCTGTAAAATATAATGTATTTATCTGTAAAAGCCTCCATTTTGTAGCTATCCAAAGGCCCTGCCACTGCTGCTGGGCACTGCCATCTTGAATGTGGTGTCAGCAGACTCAGAGCTGTCACTCACCTGACACTATAGTATTTCACTTTGCTCCTTCCCCAGGAGCTATATAAAAGGTTATTAAGGGAGGTAGGGGGAGAGGCTGAGAAGCTGGGCCAGCACAGACAACAGTTAGACACTGCTACAAGAGGAAGGGGGCTGTGCTACTAGGGAATTGTCTGTTACTAAAGTAGTCAAATTTGCTAGCAAGTTTAATGACGCATTGCAAGTCCATGAAAAAATTATTTAGAGAAAGGAAAAACACAAATCATTTAAAATACTTGATTTTCCTGTGCCTTTACCTGCAATTTCTAAGTTGGTGTAAGGGTCTCAGTTAAGACTCAATTTTATTGTCTGTTTGATCTTAAGTGATCAAATGTTAAAGTGGATCTTCACCCTCAATTTAAACTTCCCTCCTCTCCACCCCTCTGCTGCGCAAATAGCACTTTTTTGGGGGTTTGTTTAACTTTTTTATTACAAATTGCTCCCCCCCCCCCCCTCATGCCCGTCACTTGCCTAGGTGAATGACGTGCACTATGCTCACTGTGCCTCCTGAGATATGCACATATCCCAGGAGGCATAGTCCATCGTTGACAAAGGAGTAGGGGGACAGACTTAGTGGCGTGTCGTCCGCGGGCCCGCAGACTAAACCTGGAAGAGCCGTCAGCCTCCTGATGACATCACACAGGAAGATGGCAGCACGGGACCAATCGTAGGCAGAAGAGAAGAGAATTTGGCAGGACAACGCTGGATCTGCTGGGTGACTGGATATCATAACTGTGCAGAACCCACAACCAGGTAAGCAGGGTTTTAAAAAAAATTGGGAGGGTGGTGAAGATCCTCTTATGACAGTGCTTCACCTATCATAGCCAAACCTCCAATCCACTGCTAACAACATATAGTTTGCTATTATTTTATGTGGCTTGTATACTTCTAGGGCTGCTTTACATATGCGTTGATCTCTGAAAAGTGATCCGCAGTGGGTCATTTTACAGAGAGTTTTTCACAGGTGGCTGGAGAGATTCATGTCACCTCCTCACTGTCTTTTTAAACTTTGTAAGTGCCGGTTAACTCTTGTGCGATGCGGGAACCCTGCAAATCCACTGCGGGTTCCCGCATCACAACCGACTCGCAAGGCAGTTCACACCGCAGTATGCGAACTGCGGGGAGTGTCAATACAATGTTAATGACACCCCCATTTCAGCTTGCATA
Organism: Lithobates sylvaticus; assembly: GCA_028564925.1. NCBI lineage: Eukaryota > Metazoa > Chordata > Amphibia > Anura > Ranidae > Lithobates > Lithobates sylvaticus. The sequence continues at coordinate 155,630,813 of CM053034.1, forward strand.
TCACACTGCAAACTGACAGTTCGGACATGAATCGGATCATATGGGTGTGAACACCCATGCAATTCGATTCTGGTGTGGACCAAAAAAAGGGTCCTGTGTGAGTTTGGTCTGAATGCGATGTAAATTCAGCCATATGTAGGGCTGAAATCACATTGCATGGACATCGCATGTGATTTGCACTGCAGTGTGGTGCGAATAACATGCAATCTCGCAGAGCGCGCTGGTTTAAACCGGCACTGAATCCCACAGCATTATGCATTGCATGCAGTTGCATGGCGCATGTAGCGCAGTTCCAATGACTCAAATGGTTTGCTTTCAACCAAATGCAACAGGGGGTTACTTGTTGCAGTGAAGCAAAGTACCATGGCCATGGCATTTGTGCAACCCCTCCAGCCACTTTGTAAATCATGTAATATCATGTAAAATCATGGTTCAACAGCCTGTTTTTAGCACCCTTACCCCCCAGCTGCAAGTCTAAATTTCGACTTTATGGTGATTAATTTTTCCAGTTATATGCCTCTTAAACCGTAACAGATATTTCAAAATTGGTATTCAGATTCAGGTAACTTCTATGCATGGAAAGCCACCGTTTTCAATGTATTTAGTAACCTACAATAGCTGTTACCATAAATACTTTAGGGAACACTTACTGACTAAGCTGTGTAAAATAAAGGGATATTTGCCCATTCTGTTCTTCAATATAATTCGACTTCTAGGAGAGAATCTTCATGGAGAATGTAGGGGCCGTCAAGGAGCTCTGTAAGCTAACAGACAACTTAGAGACTCGTATTGATGAACTGGAGAGGTGGAGCCGCAAGTTGGCCAAACTCAGACGTCTTGACAGTATGAAGAGTAGTAACAGGTAGGTGTTTTATTCTGAATTGTCTCCATGCATACACATTACTCCATCATTACTGTGATTCAAATTCAATTTAAATATTAATTCTTGAATAAAACTTCTATGTAATCCACCCGCTGTCCTTCTTTCCACAGTCACACGGGAAGTCAGTTCAGCCGTGCAGGAAGTCTTCCTTTTAAACAACGTCCTTCCAAAATCATGGGCAAGGTAGGTACAGAAAAAGGAACACAAAAATGGGCTCTAGTATGTTAAAAAAAAAATGAATATCTGAAATTATCTATAGACATTTATTTATGAATAAAATGTATTTGTGTTTGACAGAGCTATATGCACAAAGGTATTCCTGAGTCCATAAATGCTGAGTGTAAATATTTGTTTTGCGTATAATGCAAAAAAAATTGTATCTTGCACCAAAAAAATTAATAAAATAAAATGTAATGTATTGCAGCTTAGTACTCCTTAGATGTAGTGACTGCATTAGTTTTCATTATTTTTTTTTATAGAGATTTTATTGCTATATGTAAACAAGGCACATTAAACAATATGCATATCACAAAACTGGATACATATAAAACATATCTCTCATCAGAAGCCATATGCATTCAACTGCAACACACACCTTGTAGTGTAAAATGCTGCTGGACAAGATGCACCTAGATACTCTTTTTTTTTTTTTCATTAAATATTATTTACATTGTTGCAAAAGTACAAAAAACGCACTAAAAAGTGCTATCAAGTAAAACAAAACAAAAAGAGAAAACTAAACAGAGTGAGTTATTGCCCATCTCAGTCCTCAAACTATACACATCGCCTCTGCTCTGATATACAGTACAAACATACTTAGCATATTGCTTTAGGAGTTCTCAGCCATCGTTTCATCTGTGTAGATATCCATAGTGTCATCCTCAATCGCCCCCAAAACGCACAGTAAAGGACTACATATATGTGATAAAGAAAAGTTATCTGCCAGAAATTCAGTAACCTGCGACCATAATGGCTGAACTTTGTTACATTCCCATATCCAGGGCCATCTGTAATATTAATTGGACCCTGGGCAAAACTTTTCTTGGGCCCCCCCCCATGCAGTTTTTGTCTCTCCACCTACTCTGAGACATACAATAAATAGCAGCTAGACTCAAAATCAGTTTACTGAATCAGATCAGGCAGCTATTGCCATTGGTTGCCAGAGGTATAATTACCGCTCACTGACTGGTTGCTAGAGGTTACAGAACACATTACAGCTCACTGGTTAATTTCTAGAGGTTACAGCACATGATTTCTGCTTGTTGATTGGTTGCTAGAGATTACTGTGGATATGACCTCAGGGGGCATGATATATATATCAATGCCACTGGCCACCGCTATTTACATATGAATACAGCCACTATTTACATATGTATGCCAGTAATTTACATGTAGACAAAGGGTCTGCAGGTGAGTCATCTGTACACAACAATAGGGCAGAGCTGGGCAGCATTAGTAGCAGCACTTCACACTGAGATATTGGGACACAGCACACCTAAAACCTCAAGGGGCGAGGGAATTTAAACCAGGATAGTTTGCAAGTATGAGGCAGCTGCTTTGGGCCCCACAACAATGACAGGGCCCAGGGCAGCTGCCCCTTTTGCCCTGCCTTAAAAACGGCCCTGCCCATATCATATGTAAGAAAGACCTTTCAGAGGCCTGACATTTATGAGAGTGCATTACCACATTCCCCCATTTTGAATAAGTGTTGTGGTGTACAGTAAAACCTTGGTTTGAGAGCGTTTTGCAAAACAAGCAAAATTTTTCAATAAATTTTGACTTGATATACAAGCGATTTCTTGATATACAAGTAGTGTCAAGTCACAACTGACACAACTGAGTATAAAAGAGAAAAGAAAGGCTCCTCTAAGTGTAGCAATATGGTTACATTTAATGAAGGTACATTTAGCAACTCACATGGTTGATTAAAACAGGCACACCTAAATATGCAGGCATCCGGGGTTCAAGCCTCACTTTCAGACCGCTTTACTGCAGGGTAGTCTTCCCGGTCATGATTGCAGACTGACAGCGGTGAGAGCCAGCGGTGCGGGGGATGATCTATGTGGACCGCTTTACCACGGATGCCTGCATACTTAGATGTGCCTGTTTTAACTGATCGTGTGTATAGAATTCCAAAGCACAAAGTGCCACGCATGCTCAGAATAAATTTGGGGACGAAAGCTATTGGCTACTGGCCTCTACGTAGTTCCGTCATACGTTTTGTACGTCACCTCGTTCGGAACGATCTGATTTTCCGACAACTTTGTCCGACCGTGTGTATGCAACACAAGTTTCAGCCAAAATCCATCGGAAAAAATCTGACGGATTTTGTGGTCGGAATGTCCGACTGTGTGTACAAGGCATAAGAGTGAATGCAGAGTAGTAGCTGGAAATTAGTTTGTTATGATCCGGTTGTAACAAAAGAGTTTCCGAGGGGGTCCTTCTCTAATTTAGTATTAGAGAAGGACCCCTCTCCCAGACCATATTGTGCCGTTGCAGCATGTTTGAGTTGGACATAACGAAAGTACCAGGAACGGGGTACACCTCACTTTTTTTACTTTTTTTTTTAAATATTTTATATTGCCAATCATGCTAATAACATACTTCCTGTCCTAGGGTAAAAACACTAATGTATTGTCTTTATCTATAGAGAAGTAGCGTTGTCACACTAAGCTGCTCGCCTGGTTTGGACTACATCTGCATTAGATAGGGAGGAGAGGTTGTGTAGTTCACAGAAACTGGCTTAGAAATCCCTTAATATAGTTTGAGGTTGTAGTTCAGTGCCCTGGAAATCCCAGGGACGCTGGATTTCTATCAGGCATTTTTTGTACTTTCAGAACATATATTATGTTATTTTTTTTATATATAAAAAAATAAATGCTAATGCAGCCACCACATCTAAGTACTGGTAAGCTGTAAGCTGCTATTTTTAGGGAGTTAACACATATGTGTCTACATGTGAGTTTAAATGTATTGATGTTGATACACGGCTGTCATTATGTTATTTGTGTGTGGGATTGTATGTCATTGTCTTTCTATTCTTCATTGTAGCCGGTACCTCCCCCTTCTGATCGGAGCTGTGTCAGCCAACGATTCCTCCAAGCAACCATCATCGCCTTAGTCATTATCATGGCTTTCAGGT
>CM053034.1:155635301-155655074 GCA_028564925.1 Lithobates sylvaticus
TTCCTTGTGATGGCGATGATCTCAGGCAAATGAACAGTCCCACCAGGGCTGTCAATCACCGCTTATTAAGCATTTGTCTTCTACAGAGCAGAGTTGGTCGGACATTGATGGGGGGCTGGAAAGGTGAGCACTGTCTACCATACTAGCTCTGGATCTACTGCACCAATCAAAGCAGAACAAAGTGCTACTTGCACTTTGTCCCCTGAGGGATAGGACATGTATAGCGTTAAGTGAGATTTTTTTCCTTAAAGTGTTAAACCTACAACAGATCAGTCTGTATATGCAGTAACGCATGCTTGTTATACTCACTGTGGAACCTAAGGAGTTAATCCGGAGCATTGTGTAAAAAGGCTGTTTGATCCTGTCTTCTCTGATCCTGCCCTTCTTCCACAGTCCCCAATCAATCTCCTGATAGGAAAGAGCCTTGGGGGCACTCTGCACATGCTCAGTTTGTTGTGGATTGCTAGAGATTTTTTTTTTTTTTGGGAGGGTGCACAGGGCCAATCAGAACTGTCCAGACAGAGGGTCAGCCAGTGGTAATTTTCTTTGGGGGGGGGGGGGGGGGGGGGGGGGGGGGGGGGGGGGGTTGGAGGTAAACTGTAACACCCCCCGTCCCTGTCGGTCGGTGGGCGGGTCTGGTGCACTTACCTCATCTATGCAGCGCTTCTCCCAGGCTCTCTGCGGCGGCGGCACTCCCGTTCTCTACTCTCCACGGGCAACGGTCCTGGCTTCCATTTCCTCTCTCCTTCTCGGCAGCCAATCAGGAGTCTTCTCTTTTTGGCCAATCAGAAAACGGGTCTCACACCCGCTTCCGATTGGCCGGATTGAGGTCAGTGTTACAACAGCGAATGTTCATTGCGCTGTTTTAACACCTGGGTGGGCTCATGGCGTAATGCTCTGGGCCACGAGCCCACATATTTTTAAGCCTGTGGCTCTAATCAGGTGCTTCAAAAATACACCCCCGCCGCTGTAATTCAGGCACCTGCCATCCTGAAAGCAGCGGCCATGCTATGGATGAATCTATCCATTTGTCATATAGGGGGTGGCATGGAGAGAGGGGGCGGACCCCGGGCGCCCCTAATGGACGGGCCGCCACTGGTTTCAGCAGTCATGCAGCCTCATAGGACAATCAGGGGAGAATTAAAACTCCCCCTACAAACTTTAACCAGTGCTCATCCGGACACTGATAGAAGTCACAAGACTGCTATATACTGCTGATGAGAAAAGGCATTTAGCGGTTTATATATACTAAAATAATTGCATATTCTGTTTACTGTGGGAGACCAGCTATAGTGAATGCAGGGTCCTGGGTTAAGTACCACTTTAACAATAACCCAATTTAATAAAATCTGATTCAAATTTATTTCCGTAGTGGATTTGTTATTCCAAAATCAGTCTACCGTACCAGATCTCGGCCAAACGCTTGGGAAAGGACCATTTCCTGCTCCAACTTCTTCTTAATGTACTCAGCAGAAAGAACCATCCCCTGATGGAAAAACACACAAGATGGAGAAACAAATACTTTTTTTTTTTTTTCACAAACACAAAATAATTACATGACTTGAAGAGAAAAGCACATCATAAATCTCTTTACAATTCACAGGCCAATTACCAAGAAATGTACAATGCAATATGCATGAACTCACTCAAATAAGACCAATACAGAGATTGTGGAATTACCCTGTAAATATGATCTGTAGGGATCGTAGGAATGTCTGTGTGTACCATCTAATCAGTAGTGGGAATTATGGAAAGGAATTTTAACTTTTGTTATCGTGTGTAAAGGTAATCAAAGTGGGCCCTTTTCCTGCAAATAATATGCTGAAAAAGAGAAGGAAAAAAAGTTTAGAAAAGACTTAAAAAAATTGTTATATGCAAGGTACCAATGCAGCACTTGACGTAGGATAGGTAGGATAAGAGAGCCTGGTGATTTATATAGTGATGTGTTAAGATGCTGAAACATACCAGATCCTGATACATCTAAATCTCCCAGTGCTGCCATGCTACCACAAAAATAAAATGAAGGCACACTGTTCTGGATCAGGCCTTAAAAGTCACTTGTGGGCACAGAAATATGACAGCTGCCACTGTTTTAAGTGCTGGCTCCAGGGCTGTCATCCTGATCCTGACTTCTTCAAGAAAAATTGTGCAAAATATAAAAGCATGCTCATTTTAACCCGTCCTTATGATTAACTTACACTAAACAAGAATCTGGCTAAGCCCTTAAAGGAACACTAAAGGAAATTTTTTATTTTTTTTTAAATAACAAACATGTTATACTTACCTCTACTGTGCAGCTCGTTTTGCACAGAGTGGCCCCGAACCTGGTCTTCTGGGGTCCCTCGGCAGCTGTCTCGCCCCCCCCCCCCCCCCCGCAAGTACTTCTCACCTAAATGTGAGCTCCTTCGCATGGTGTGGAGTACTTGCGGGCGCGCTTCCGTGATACCCGGCCCCGGGCGCGCCGCATCATTGGATGTGATTGACAGCAGCATGAGCCAATGGCTGCGCTGCTTTCAATCCATCCACTCTAGCCAATCAAGGGCCAGGGTGAGCGGCGAAGAGGACATTGGGGCGAGCGCGGGACTTTCGAGGGGTCAGGTAAGTATAACAGGGGGCCTGGGGGGGCTGGCATTGTCAGATGTTTTTTCACCCTAATGCCTAGAATGCCTTTAAAAACCTTTAGAATTGGAACATCAGGCACACCAGTAAATATACAATTAAAATATATGTATTTTTCATAAAAAACAGTGCTTACCTCTCATGTGTAAAGAATATTTATATATATATATATATTTATGTGAAAAAAATGCATATGAATCATGAAAAATCATGAAAATCATAAACATCAGTCCATGAAGAGAAAAAGTCCATAAAAATCTAATATAGTTGATCTGCGTGACTGTGCAATCCCATCCACCAGAACAGATCTTGGCTTAAAGTAGATGTAAACCCTCACATATACCCAGTGAAGTGAACAGCCTCAGATGATACACAGAGATGAAACAAATCTCCCTACATAAGCTTTACATGTATATTTGCAGTCTTCAGATTTATATAGTGTTTACAAAGCGCACGTCCTGTTAGAATTTTCTCTTCCTGTTCCAGCAGGGGGAGGGGAGTCTTGCCAGACACGGTGAAATAGGTGATTGGAGGAAAGACACACACCTCCTCTCCTCATAGGCAGAGACTTGCAGAGCTGTGCTGTGAATGGACCAGCTCTTTGCTAATCTATTTATAGCACCCGCCCTAACACAAATTTCAGGCTGGTTTTATCACAGTTGACAGAAAATTTGTCAGAAGTCATCATGCTGATAACAGAAGAAGGGAGCAGGAGAAAGACAAGGTGACACAGTGCTTTAAAGAGAGATACAAAACACTGCAGATATATGTGCCCAGCTCAAATTTAATGAATCTGGTTTACATCCACTTAAACAAAAAACACACACCGCAGTGCCCTTCACCCCACCTATGGGTGTCCTCCCACCTGCTTGAATGGACCTCACTAGTAAGAAGAGGTCAATAGCACTTTGCAGTAGTATAGTGGCACTGCTTCCACTGGCTAAAAACTCAAAGTCCACACGGGCCTCCTAGAGCATGGGCTGGATCGCCATTGCGACCCCTGTAACCTCTCAAGCTTTGCTAGTGGAACAGAAAACAAATTATTGCGGCTCTGCAAGGCACATTTGCTCTGGTACAGCCCATTCATTTGAATGGGCTGTCATTTGAATAGGCTGCCGTGTCTGGGTTTCCTGCAGGAAAAAGGCAAATGCATAATTTCTAAACCGCAGTGGGAGAGAAATTCTTCCAGCCTTCCATGCACCCTCAAACGCGCTACGCTTCTAAATGTGTGGGGTACCATTAAGAATGAATGTCTGTAAAGAGCAGCACAGTTTGGCTGAGGGTGGTTGTGGGTGCAGGAACAGCTGTGATTCCCGCAAACACTTGCAATAGTGCAAACCTAGCTTTTAGTGTAAACAACATCTGCAAGCTGCTCTGCATCAATAGCTATGGGGCTAGGTGCAGAATCTGTGGGATCCTCTGCTTTCTTGAATTTAGATTCAGATGGGCTTCTTGTGGTGGGAAATTAGAGGGGAAGAGGACTCAATGTGATCTCCTGGACATTGTAGCTGCTGTGCAGGGCCGGTCAGAGAGGAAAGTTAGTGCTGGGATGCAGCTTGGATTGCAGCGGCGCCATCTTCGGTGCAGTGTGGAGCGGCCACCGGGAAAAAGTATGTCAATTCGGCGGCTTCTTCTCTTGTGACGCTGGATATGCCAGTCAAGTGTGTTGTGCCAAGATCTTACAAGTAGGCTTAGGTACCTCCAGAGCCGCTGCCCTGATACTGAGCCAGGGTAGGGAGAGAAGAGCACAGATCTATGTGGCCATTAGCTCTAAAGGCCGGACATGCCCCCTTAGGGTTCAGTTTGACCCCCCCCCCCCCCCCATCCTGGCGCCCTAGGGAGGATGCTTAAGCCGCCTTATGCTAGAGCTGGCCCTGAATGCCACCTATCCCACTGTGTGGTGTGGAAAATGTATGTCAATCACAAAGCACAGCTTTAAAAAGTGATACAGAAAAAAAATAAGCATTTAAATTCTGCTGGCATAAAAGAAGGTAAGTGTAAAGAGGTGTATGTCTCTTATCTTTTGACAATCTACGTTTCACTGAGCGTCTATAGTATTTCCCTATACTCTGAGAGTGGAGAGCTCTAGAAGGTGGACTAAACCTTTTGCACATAACTCCTACTTTGCCTGCAATTTAGAAAACAAGAGGGGAGGGACGGGCACTGACACAAGCTGATAGGTGGGGGGGGGGGGGGGGGAGAGGACAGAAGAGTGACAGCAGAAGTCGGTGGCACATTAACTGACCCTGGTGACAGGGCTCAGTAGCCATGATAAACGTGGTCAGTTTACAGAGGGGAGGGCAGCACCAGGCAGGATCAGCCAGGTATCTTAGATCATACAAAGGGCCAAATTACACAGCAAAACATATTCTTTAAACATCTTTTGACAGGTAAAACTGTAAACCTATACACATGTCTTTGCCATATGGCTTCTGAAAGACCATAAAGGCATTCATGTAGAAGTGAGAACATACGAAAAATACAAGGGCACAGGCCCATGGTGCACATAATGTCCATTTATTGGAATACAATAGATAAAATCGATACACTTACAAACATAGGTGAATCACAAGCATCAAAAATTCCTCCAGTACGGAACCCCCAACAGGGCCACATCTAGTGTTGGAGTGTTGGAGGTGCCCACAGCTTTGTCCTGACCGGCCGATCTTGGAGTCAGTGAGTGGCTCGCTCGCAGCCTGTCGGCAGCTGCTTGATGAGCCAGTGTCTGTGGAGCCAGTGCATCCATCCATCCTGTGGGTATTTTATCAACCCTGGTGCTTGGATGCGACCATGTTCAGGGTTCTGTACTGGAGGAACTTTTGACGCTTGTGATTCACCTATGTTTGCAAGTGTATCGATTTTATTTATTATATTCCAATAAACAGACGTTATTTGCACCATGAGCCTGTGCGCTCGTATTTTTCCTATGTCTTCACAGCTATCAGTCTCCCGCTGATCACAGAGCTCCAAGTAGTGTGGTGTCAAAGTTTTGCATTAACTCTTTCCCTTGAGGAATCCCTTGGTCAGTGTGTTTTTGTTTTGGACTCCATACATTTTTTAGCGCAAAGACTGTTGTTTTGTTTATTTATGTAGACGTGAGAAGGCTGTTTCTCACTTTTCCAATTTCTGCTGCGTTCGTTCTTTCTCTCTCTCTATATATATATATATATATATATATATATATACATACATATACACACACATATATATATATATACACATACACAACAAAAACACACACACTATATTGTCAAAAGTATTTGGACGCCGGTCTTTACACATACATGAACTTTTTAATGGCCTCCCAGTCTTAGTCTGTAGGGATCAATATTGAGTTGACCCTCCCTTTGCAGCTATAACAGCGTCAACCCTTCTGGGAAGGCTGTCCACAAGGTTTAGGAGTGTGTCTTTGGGAATTTTTTACCATTCTCACGGGAGCAAATTTGTGAGGTCAGGCACTGATGTTGGACAAAAAGGCCTGGATCGCAGTCTCTGCTCTAGTTTATCCCAAAGGTGTTCTATCGGGTTGAGGTCAAGACCCTCTGTAGGCCAGTCAAGTTTCTCCACCCCAAACTCGCTCATCCATGTCTTTGTGGACATGGACAGCGCCTGACCTCACAAATTAACTTCTGGAAGAATGGTCAAACATTCCCATAGACACACTCTAAACCTTGTGGACAGCCTTCCAGAAGAGTTGAAGCTGTTATAGCTGCAAAGGGTGGACCAACCAAACGGATTAAGACTGGGATGCCATTAAAGTTCATGTGCGTGTAAAGGAAGGTGTCCCAATACTTTTGGTAATATAGTGCGTGTATATACAGTATCTCACCCCTCACATTTTTATAAATATTTTATTATATCTTTTCATGTGACAACACTGAAGAAATTACACTTTGCTACAATATAAATTAGTGAGTGTACAGCTTGTATAAGAGTGTAAATTTGCTGTCCCCTCAAAATAACCCAACACACAGCCATTAATGTCTAAACCGCTGGCAACAAAAGTGAGTACACCCCTAAGTGTCAATATTTTGTGTGACCACCATTATTTTCCAGCACTGCCTTCACCCTCTTGGGCATGGAGTTCACCAGAGCTTCAACAGGTTGCTGTTGGTTGTCGGGGTTCGCGGACGGGGGCTTATCGGAATCTGGAAGCCCCCTTTAACAAGGGGGGCCCCAGATCCTACCCCCTCACCCTATGCGAATGAGTATGGGGTACATTGTACCCCTACCCATTCACCTAGAAAAAAAACAGTGTCAAACATAAAACACAGTACACAGGTTTTTAAAGTAATTTATTAGGCAGCTCCAGGGTCTCTTCTGACTTCTTCTCCCCTCTCCGGGTCTTCTCCACTCTCCGCTGTCTTCTGCCTCTGCCGGGTCCTTCTCGCTCTTTTGCCGGGTCTTCTCCGCTGTCTTCTCCCTCTGTTCTTCTTCCAATGTTGACTCAACGCTCTCTCAAGCTCTAATGCTGGGTGCGCGGTGTGCCACTACTTATATTGGCATGGGACAGGGTCACCAGGTGATGTGATTCGGAGGCCGGTCCTTATGACTTCACCTCCCGGGCATGATGGGTGGTGATGTCATAAGGGCCTCCGGTGACCCCGCCCCACACCAATAAAAGTAGTTAGCATTAGAGCGTTGAATCAACATCGGAAGAAGATCAAAGCGAGAAGATAGCAGAGAAGACCCGGCAGAGGCAGAAGACAGCGGACAGAGGGAGAAGAACCGGAGAGGGCTAGAAGACATCAGCGGAGAGAGAAGAACTGGAGAGGGGAGAAGAACCGGCAGAGGCAGAAGATGTCGCCAGAAGAGGGAGAAGAGCCGGAGAGAGGAGAAGAAGTCGGAAGAGACCCCGGAGCTGCCTAATAAATTACTTTATAAACCTGTGTACTGTGTTTTATTTTTGACACTTTTTTTTTTTTAAGGTGAATAGGTAGGTTTCCTGACCTTCCAGGCTCAGTGACCAATATATCGACCCTTCTTTTCAGTAACAGTCATAGGCCTTCCATTCATGTCAGTTTCTTGATCTGTTGATGATCACTATCTTGTGCAGCAGCAGACACAGCCTCCCAGACACTGTTCAGAGAGGTGTACTCTTTTCTGTAACTCTCCCATTTAAGAAGGGCCCACAAGTTCTCAATATGGTTTAGGTCAGGTGTCATGTTATTATTCTTTCAACTTTAAGGTGGTTCTAAAGCCACTTTGTAATTTTCAGGCAATCCCCTGTGTTCGATAATTCGATAATGTGCCCAGTGCGTGTGCTTTATTTAATAAATGCCATTCTACAACTTAATTCAGAACGCCGTTTGGCGTTCACGTGACCACCCACTGTTCCCTCTCCTGATATGACAGCTACAGCGGGCGGGGCTGAGAATCTCCCGCTGACGTCAGTCGGAAGAAGGGGAGGACAGGAGGAGAGCGGCGGGCCGTCACATGAGCGCCGAGCAGCGCTCTGAAATAAGGTATAGAATGGCATTTTTTTTAAATAAAGCACATACACCGGAACTAGTGACAAAGTTATTTTAGCAGCAAGAGGGGAGAGACGGGCACCGACACAACCTGACAGGTGGGGGGAGAGGACAGAGGAGTGACAGTGGATGTCGGAGGCACATTAACTGACCATGGTGGCAGGGGTTCAGTAGCCATGATAAACGTGGTCAGTTTACAGAGGGGAAGCCAGCACCAGGCAGGATCAGCCAGGTATCTTAGATGATACAAAGGGCCAAATTACACAGCACAAGCACTGTGCTGTTATTTATGCTTTAGAGGAACAGAATCCATTTTTAGTTTTTTAGGGTAACAAACGCTCTAAGGCTGGCTAGCCACATAGTGGAGTACTTCGATCCATGCGATGGAGCATTATCCTGCATTGATATCATGGTCTTCTTGAAAGATGCAGACTTTTTCCTGTACCACTGTTTGAAGAAAGTGTCTTCTAAAAACTGGCAGTAGGCTTGGAAGTTGACTTTGAATCCATCTTCAAACCAAAATGGTCCAACTAGCACATCTTTAATAATACCAGTCCCGTACCAGGACCCCACCTCCACCCTGCTTCTGGCGTTTGAGTCGAAGTGGAGCTCTGTACCCCCTACTGATCCAGCCACAGGCCTGTCCATCTGGTCAGTCAAGAGTCTCATCAGTATATCTGTCCTCAGATATTTCTTGGCCCAGTCTTGACGTTTCAACTTATGTGTCTTGTTGAGTGGTGTTCAGGTTTCAGCCTCCTTTACCTTGGCCATGTCTCTGAGCACTGAACACCTTGTACTTTTGGCAACTCCAGGTTCTGGAATATGACAGAGGATAATGGGTTCCTGGTAGCTTCAAGTTTAAGCCTTCTCAAATCTTTGGCAGTTAATTTGCATCTTTTTTTCTCAATACGTTTCTTGCAACCCTGTTGACTATTTGCAACAAAACTTTTTATGGTTTTGTGATCACGCCCCAATATCTTAGCAATTTTTCCCTCTAAAATACTTTTTACAATTTTTGACTTTTCAGAGTCAGTTAAATCTCTTTTTTGCCCCATTTTGCCTGAGGCAAAGAAGCTGCCTAATAATTATACACACCTTAATATAGGGTGTCGATCTCCTTTGGTCACACCCTCCCTCATTACACAAATACAAAATCACCTGATATGCTTAAATCCAATAAGCATTCAAGATTATACAGCTTGGAGTTGGACCATATGCAGAAAAATGATGATTTGCTCAAAAAACTCACTTGCTGAATAATTGTGCACACAGTGTTTGTGTGTGCGCGTGCAATATATATATATATATATATATATATATATATATATATATACACATACATACACACACACACACACACACACAAACACCCCTTTCAAAGCATTACACTGACAACTACATTACAAGTTGCACTTAAAGTTACATTTTGCAGCTGTTTACCTTGTGGCCTAACCATGTTCCATGGTGTCCTTCCACTGGCAGGCGCTCGGCATCTCCTGTGAGGTCTGTCAAGGCATCCTAAGTAAACAAACAGTCAATAAATTTCTTTAAGGTCTTATGCCAGAATTGAAAAATAAATTTCAGGTCATGATGTACTTTTGTTTTTACCTTTGGAGAGAGTGTTCCACGTATGCTTATCACAACTTTCTTCTTGTCATGATCTACAGCCACGAAGAACGGGGTTTCATAAACCTAAAAAAGCAGATTTATGTGACATGATTAATTAAACGTCTTGTTTTAAAACACTCATCACAGATTTCAGCTTTTTTTGGCAGGGCAAAGTGTGAAAAACTATGTTGGGAGGCAGCAGCTAGGCAAAGTCCAGGTTACACAAATATAATGGGCTCTGGAGGGAAATAAACATATTGTCTTGTGATTACACTTTGCATTACTTTGGTTCAAAAGAATTTAGGATCACAAAGTTTTGTAACAAAAAAAATTGATATATTAACTGTTTAAAGGAGGGTACATTGGGAGTACAAAGAGGTCACGTTAAAATCTTTTCCACCCACTATTGGAAGCTATGAAGCTATATGCTACAAAAGCTCAGTGATAGAGAAGCAGCACACAGATTAGCCCCTCTGTCCTTCTGCTCTCTCCTTATAATAGTAAGCTACTTGTTGGCATGTGAATGGACACTGATTGGCTTATTGCGTTGCTTGTCACTTTCCCATTTGGAGTTTTGCTGTACAGGGACTGCAAGAAGCTGATACCAAGTCAAATACAGACTTGAGCCAGTCATCCTTTCAGCAGGGACCGGACAAAATTTGATCCATATATAGACAGGCTAACTGTATCCAAGTCCATCCATCGATCGACATGGGTGCAACCAGCCTGTCAAATTTTTTGCATTCAATTACTCCTGGCAACTATAGCCATAAACAGTAATTATTGTGTTCTGCTGGCTGGGAAAGCTCCCCGCTGGCATAACACAATATTGTTGCAGTAGGCATTCCCCCCATCAACACTGACTGTGTTGATGGGGGAATCAAGCGATTTTCTTTCCTTCCACCAGTGGCGGAAGGAAAGAAAATCGAGTCATCTATGGGCTGCTTTACACTGCTTGCATTTAAACATGCACTGTGCAATTTTCTTTAACTAAATTCCCTCCACCCCTCCGAGTGCATCCTACTAAGGACATAAACCTCCAGCTCTGATCCATGATCTCCACCAAAAAAACTGCCGCTTCATACTGTGCTGTGCATGTGTGCTTTGAGTCAATAATTTCTATGGGAAAGCTGCACTTCAAGTGACCACTGGAGGCCGCCATGAGTACAACTTTCCCATAGGAATTATTGGGGTTGCGACAGGCATGCAAAGTACAAGGCAGCAATTTTTTGGAGAAAGGCTGTGTGGCTCTGAGCAGGGTTGCACAGTAAAGATCACTGGATCTGGGCTAAAGGTAAGTATTTGACCTAGTGGAATGCACTTAGGGGGGTGGAAGGAATTTATTTATTGCACAAAGGCACAGTTGTCCTTTAATACAGTATTAGTGGAGATAGAGCTGAATTAACTTGTGTCTTTTATACCTGCCTTGCATTCATAACATTGGTACAAGGCACAAAAAGTCAAAGAACTAACCGCATCATGACATGACGTATATACAATGTCCACCATGTTCATGTTCTCATCCAAAAAATGGCGCTTTATAGCAATTGCATTGCAACCGCAGCAATTGTCCTCCTCAATGGTAACTCCAGGGGCAAAGCGAGGACGGGAAGAACAGGGGCAGCAGCAGCTACTAATAGGCGCAAGGAGAAAAAAAACAACAAAGAGGAAACAAAAGCAGATACAAAGAGTGTGTACATCAGAAAGGACAATCATAGTTGACACAAATATATCCAACATAAAAAAAAAGCTCAATTAGAAATAAAATGAAGAGCAAACGAATATAAAACAAGCAAAGTTACAAATGTTAACAGCAAGAAACACATAAAGGAAGCACAGTCTCAAGAAATGACTGGACTACTCACGAGCATGCACCCGCCAATCGACAGATGCCACATGTTGGCTTTCTAATGAGGTACATGGGCCAGCCATAAGCTGCCAGTGCAAAGAGCATGTAATAACAAACCTCCTTGTAGCGTTGCATCTCTTGCTGAGAGAGGGAAGAGAAAGGTTTCAATGAGTGGAAAAGTCTCTAGAAATATACTTCTTCAAAATCAAAGCATGAATACTCACAGTATTTTTTAGATCCAGGTATTTCGTTTTTCGGGTGACTGGCATGCCAGAAAGGAAAGCCAATATGTCATTATTAGCCTGAAAGCAGAGAACAGTGATAGTCAGATGACGTTTCATTCCACAAACAAAAAAAAAAAACAAAAATATAACAGTACACCACATTGGACCTATTTTGTCAAAAGTTTGCCAGCTAAAAAATGTTAATAAAGTAAATACCCCAGTAGTGTTGTTCCCTTTTTTTTCCACATATATTTTGTTTTTAATGGTTTTAACAGAAATCATAATGAAGCACGCAGATATTATATATTTGATAACATACAGTATGGAATGTCAGAGGTGCTAAACAGAAGTAAATAAATAGGAATGACATGTTTTTATTCAAAATGACAATATAGGCTAAACCCAGAAAAAGAAGCCAGAGGATATGGCGGTTCATGGGCTGGGTGGGGAAAAGGGGGGGGGGGGGGGGGGTGACTGTGGACCTGTCTGTAGCCTAAGTGTGCAAGTGGTATTTTCTTGATTTACCTGCCCAAGGTACAGGACATTGTAAGATTTAATATTTAGATGGGTTTAGAGGGGGGATAGCAAAAGGTAATTCCAGCCTGAGCGTTGGACACAGGGAGCCCGGTTGAAAGTTCCCAGTTCATGCAGCCTAATTGTTTTTCAAAGCAAGACTAAAGAGTGGTCAAGATTCAGTTTGCGGTTGTACAGCTGTGGCCAAAAGTTTTGAGAAAGACACAAATATACATTTTCACAAAGTTTGCTGTTTCAGTGTTTTTATATTATTATTGACAGATGTTACTATGGTATACTGAAGTAGAATTACTAGCATTTTATAAGTGTCAAAGGCTTTTATTGACCATTACATTAAGTTTGTGCAGAGAGTCAATATTTGCAGTGTTGACCCTTCTTTTTCAAAACCTCTGCAGTTCTCTCTGGCGTGCTGTCAATCAACTTCTGGGCCACATTCTGACTGATGGCAGCCCATTCTTGCATAATCAATGTTTGGAGTTTGTCAGAATGTGTGAGGGTTTTTTTGTTCACTCGCCTCTTGAGGATTGACCACAAGTTCTCAATGGGATTAAGGTCTGGGGAGTTTCCTAGCCATGGACCCAAAATTTCAAGGTTTTGTTCCCCAAGCCACTTAGTTATCACTTTTGCCTTATGGCAAGCTGCTCCATCATGCTGGAAAAGGCATTGTCACCAAACTGTTCTTGGATGGTTGGGAGAAGTTGCTCTTGGAGGATGTTTTTGTACCATTCTTTATTTATGGCGGTGTTCTTAGGTCAAATTGTGAGTGAGCCCACTCCCTTGGCTGAGAAGCAACCCCACACATGAATGGTCTCAGGATGCTTTACTGTTGGCATGACACAGGACTGATGGTAGAACTCACCTTTTCTTCTCCAGACAAGGTTTTTTCTGGATGCCCCAAACAATCGGAAAGGGGATTCTTCAGAGAAAATTACTTTATACCAGTCCTCAGCAGTCCGATCCCTGTACCTTTTGCAGAATATCAGTCTGTCCCTGATAAATTTCATGGAGAGAAATGGTTTCTTTGCTGCCCTTCCTGACACCAGGCCATCCTTCTAAAAGTCTTCGCCTCACTGTGCGTGCAGATGCACTCACACCTGCCTGCTGCCATTCCTGAGCAAGCTCTGCACTGGTGGTGCCCCGATCCCACAGCTGAATCAATTGTATGAGATGGTCCTGGCGCTTGCTGGACTTTCTTGGGCGCCCTGAAGCCTTCTTCACAAGTGCCGTGGAAATATTTTTTATGGGATTATGTAAAATTTTTTTATGACTTTGTAATAAATTGCAATTATTCTGACCACTCTTCATAACATTCTGGAGTATGCAAATTGTCATCATAAAAACTGATGCAACAAACTTTGTGAAAATGAATATTTGTGTCATTCTCAAAACGTTTGGCCACAAAGACCATACTTAGAATTTAGGATGTCTGTCTTTTAGTACAGAAGTAAGTTTCTCTACAATCACTGTGCCCATAATTTGCCGCTTTACCCTCATAAGGTTCAGAAAGGGATGTCTCCAAGATTTAGCTATAGGGGTATTGTTTGTAGAATTTTGAGGAACATAATGAATTTAATCCATTTTGAAATAAGGCTGTAACAAAACAAAATGTGAAAAAAGTGAAGCGCTGTGAATACTTTCCGGATGCCCTGTGTATCCTGTCAGCACAGGCTCTTCTTTCCCTGTTCTTTGAAAGCACAGGTCCACTTCAGAATAAAAGATTTTTTGTTGACTCAGTCTGTAGTCTGTACTAAAAGACGAAGAAGAGACATGTTTGATTAAAGCAGAAATTCAGCCACTTTGTAAAATGTGCTGACATGCTATATAGTAAGTCCAGTGAGGTGCATGCCACCTTGTGGACTTATCTTTTTAATTTACATCTGACAGGTTATGGAGCTCCAGGAGCACAGCTATCGCTACACTCCCAGAGCTTTGACAGGAGAGAAGCTGCTCTCTCATAAAGCAGCTTTTGTGCCTACCTCTCCTCTCTGCTGTTCATTCACAGAAGCCTATTTTGTGAATGCATTCACATAATAGATGGCATTCTGTGATTGGGCAGGGGGAGGAAGGGGTAGGCACCGGAGCTTCATGCGGCGCTGCAGTGGCTGAGACCAGAAGATCCAGCGTTGGAGAACCAAAAGTAAAGTGATGGCATGAACCTTATTGGACTTGACTTCTAGTAAGCTAGCACATTGTACAAAGTGGCTGAATTCTTAGATTTCAGCTTTAATTATCTTCAGTTCTAAACTCCTAAATGGTGATGTCTTTATTCCCCTACACTCCTCATTGGAGAAACAGATTGCAAACTGGTAGGAAAAGGCGTTCCTTCCTTGAAAGCCTACTACTCTCTATACAGGTTACATATATACTGTGCAGTCTTATTATGTAAGTGCTGTTGGTTTAAATTGGCACATTGGAGGTAAAATAGCATAGGAACTGCATCTAGTTCAGTATATTTTTGTACAGGCAGTATTTAGAAGTGTAACACTTGAAGTAGGTTAATCAGTAAGTGTTGTGTTATACACCATTACGCTTCCAGCGTGTGACCTAAATATGTCTCTTTTCCCAGGACGCCTATTCAGAGATTGCCTATTTGTTTGCGGAGTTTTTTCGAGATCTGGATATTGTTCCTTCTGATATCATCGCTGGGTTAGTCCTGTTACGCCAGAGGCAAAGGGCAAAAAGAAATGCAGTATTGGATGAGGCAAGTCTGATTTTATGGTATTCTTGAAAAGATGGGCCTCATTTATGAAAGTGTCTGCGGAAATACTCGGCTTTTTCTGTAGCAAAACAGCAGCCAACCAAAACCTTTATTCACCCAGTGTGGGATTAGATACTGAAAGGGACAACATCTCCATCAGATCACCCATTTCACATGTACACTCCTTAAACAGAATACAGACTGGCTATTTCGCCTAGCCTCATTTGAAAGCAAATGCAAAAATGACCCACATTCAGCAGGTCTAATATCTCTTATGCACGACCCTCACATCCCCCAGGCAGGGCTTCCCAAGATCCAGTGGAATCTTTAGATGCTTTAGAATGGAACAAAATTTGGCCAGCAATGGCAAAATGTTCTACTACTATCCTGATGAAGGGTAAGACGTCCGGGGAGCCACAAATCACACAAAACCCTCATGTAAAGATTGGAAGCAGCCTCAGCCTAGACTCCATCCAGGCGACGCTCCCTACATATTTTGCCGTGGGTAAGGTGAAACATGTTGGGGGTGTGGCCTGGACGGAGTCTAGGCTGAGGCTGCTTCAACTCTTTAAATGAGGGTTTTGTGTGATGTGCGGCTCCCCAGACTTCTTACCCTTCTTCACTGACTTCTATGGAACTAAGACGAGCTCTTTCCCTGCCCAGCGGTTGTCAGCATATAAGAACCTATTAGAGCCTGAAGCAGCACCCTCAATTTTTTTGTATGGGTTCACAGTGACTACTAATTTCCTGCCCCAAGAAAATGCCCGCACGCTACTATTTTGGCGGTATAGAACACATGGCCAAATTCACACTCACAGCTTCTCCACTTTGTTTCTGAGGATGCAGGTTCCAAGGAACACTACACCACATCTGGTGGCAATGCCAAAAGTCCAGAAACTGCCGATATGGGTATATAATTTGACTAAAACCATTTTCCATAAGAATCTACTCGGCAACCCCCAGGAAGCTGTAAGCTGGCCGTGTATAGGTAGGCTGACTGTGTTGATGGTGGAATCAAGCAACTTTATTTTTTTCTTCCCTGGTTGAAGGAAAAAAAATCAATCATCTATGGGCTGCCTTACTCAATACACCAATTTCTGATCTTGCAGCTAAAGAACAAAAGCTAACATTTTTTTTCTTTTTCTAGCTACACATCAAAATATAGCTAAAGCTTGGAGACATCCCTTTCTGAACCTTATGAGGGTAAAGCGGCAAATTATGGGCACAGTGATTGTAGAGAAACTTACTTCTGTACTAAAAGACAGACACCCTAAATTCTAAGTATGGTCTCTGTGGCCAAACGTTTTGAGAATGACACAAATATTCATTTTCACAAAGTTTGCTGCACCATTTTTTATGATGACAATTTGCATTTACAGAATGTTATGAGTGATCAGATGAATTGCAATTTATTACAAAGTCCCTCTTTGCCATAAAAAAAATGTACATAATCCCGTAAAAAACATTTCCACTGCATTTGTGAAGAAGGCTTCAGTGCGCCCAAGAAAGTCCAGCAAGCGCCAGGACCATCTCATACAATTGATTCAGCTGTGGGATCGGGGCACCACCAGTGCAGAGCTTGTTTAGGAATGGCAGCAGGCAGGTGTGAGTACATCTGCACGCACAGTGAGGCAAAGACTTTTGGAGGGTGGCCTGGTGTCAGGAAGGGCAGCAAAGAAGCCACTTCTCTCCAAGAAAAACATCAGGGACAGACTGATATTCTGCAAAAGGTACAGGGATCGGACTGCTGAGGACTGGGGTAAAGTAATTTTCTCTGAAGAATCCCCTTTCCGATTGTTTGGGGCATCCAGAAAAAACCTTGTCTGGAGAAGAAAAGGTGAGTGCTACCATCAGTCCTTTGTCATGCCAACAGTAAAGCATCCTGAGACCATTCATGTGTGAGGTTGCTTCTCAGCCAAGGGAGTGGAGCTCACTCACAATTTGACCTAAGAACATAGCCATGAATAAAGAATGGTACAAAAACATCCTCCAAGAGCAACTTCCCCCAACCATCCAAGAACAGTTTGGTGACAATGCCTTTTCCAGCATGATGGAGCAGCTTGCCATAAGGCAAAAGTGATAACTAAGTGGCTTGGGGAACAAAACCTTGAAATTTTGGGTCCATGGCTAGGAAACTCCCCAGAACTTGATCCCATTGAGAACTTGTGGTCAATCCTCAAGAGGCGAGTGAACAAAAAAACCCTCACACATTCCGACAAACTCCAAGCATTGATTATGCAAGAATGGGCTGCCATCAGTCAGGATGTGGCCCCGAAGTTGATTGACAGCATGCCAGGGCGCATTGCAGAGGTCTTGAAAAAGAAGGGTCAACACTGCAAATATTGACACTCTGCACAAACTGAATGTAATTGTCAATAAAAGCCTTTGACACTTATAAAATGCTAGTAATTCTACTTCAGTATACCATAGTAACATCTGACAAAAATCTAAAAACACTGAAACCGCAGACTTTGTGAAAATTTATATTTGTGTCATTCTCAAAACTTTTGGCCACGGCTGTACAACCGCAAACTGAATCTTGACCACTCTTTAGTCTTGCTTTGAAAAACAATTAGGCTGCATGAACTGGGAACTTTCAACCGGGCTCCCTGTGTCCAACGCTCAGGCTGGAATTACCTTTTGCTATCCCCCTCTTCCCCTCTAAACCCATCTAAATATTCAATCTTACAATGCCCTGTACCTCGGGCAGGTAAATCAAGGAAATGCTATTTACACACTTCCTAGGCCAAAGACAGGTCCACAGTCACCCCCCCCCCCCCCCCCTCCTGTTCCCCACCCAGCCCATGAACCGCCGTATCCTCTGGCTTCTTTTGCTGGGTTTAGCCTATATTGTCATTTTGAATAAAAAAATGTCATTCCTATTTGTTTACTTCTGTTTAGCACCTCTGACATTCCATACTGTATGTTATCAAATATATAATATCTGCATGCTTCGTTCTGATTTGTGTTAAATTAAAAACAAAATATATGTGGGAAAAAAAAGGGAACAACACTATTGGGGTATTTACTTTATTAACATTTTTTAGCTGGCAAACTTTTGACAAAATAAGTCCAATGTGGTGTACTGTACTGTTATATTTTTTATTTTTTTTTTGTTTGTGGAATGAAACGTCATCTCACTATCACTGGTCTCTGCTTTCAGGCTAATAATGACATATTGGCTTTCCTTTCTGGCATGCCAGTCACCCGAAAAACTAAATACCTGGATCTAAAAAATACTGTGAGTATTCATGCTTTGATTTTGAAGAAGTATATTTCTAGAGACTTTTCCACTCATTGAAGCTTTTCTCTTCCCTCTCTTAGCAAGAGATGCAACGCTACAAGGAGGTTTGTTATTACATGCTCTTTGCACTGGCAGCTTATGGCTGGCCCATGTACCTCATTAGAAAGCCAACATGTGGCATCTGTCGATTGGCGGGTGCATGCTCGTGAGTAGTCCAGTCATTTCTTGAGACTGTGCTTCCTTTATGTGTTCCTTGCTGTTAACATTTGTAACTTTGCTTGTTTTATATTTGTTTGCTCTTCATTTTATTTCTAATTGAGCTTTTTTTACGTTGGATATATTTGTGTCAACTATGATTGTCCTTTCTGATGTACACACTTTTTGTATCTGCTTTTGTTTCCTCTTTGTTGTTTTTTTTCTCCTTGCGCCTATTAGTAGCTGCTGCTGCCCCTGTTCTTCCCGTCCTCGCTTTGCCCCTGGAGTTACCATTGAGGAGGACAATTGCTGCGGTTGCAATGCAATTGCTATAAAGCGCCATTTTTTGGATGAGAACATGAACATGGTGGACATTGTATATACGTCATGTCATGATGCGGTTAGTTATTTGACTTTTTGTGCCTTGTACCAATGTTATGAATGCAAGGCAGGTATAAAAGACACGAGTTAATTCAGCTCTATCTCCATTAATACTGTATTAAAGGACAACTGTGCCTTTGTGCAATAAATAAATTCCTTCCACCCCCCTAAGTGCATTCCACTAGGTCAAATACTTACCTTTAGCCCAGATCCAGTGATCTTTACTGTGCAACCCTGCTCAGAGCCACACAGCCTTTCTCCAAAAAATTGCAGCCTTGTACTTTGCACGCCTGTCGCAACCCCAAAAATTCCTATGGGAAAGTTGTACTCATGGCGGCTTCCAGTGGTCACTTGAAGTGCAGCTTTCCCATAGAAATTAATGACTCAAAGCACACATGAACAGCACAGTATGAAGTGGCAGTTTTTTTGGGGGTGATCATGGATCAGAGCTGAAGGTTTATGTCCTTAGCAGGATGTACTCGGAGGGGTGGAGGGAATTTAGTTAAAGAAAATTGCACAGTGCATGTTTAAATGCAAGCAGTAAGTGCAAGTAGCCCATAGATGACTCAATTTTCTTTCCTTCCGACACTGGTGGAAGGAAAGAAAATGGCTTGATTCCCCCATCAACACAATCAGTGTTGATGGGGGGACTACCTCCTGCAACAATATTGTGTTATGCCAGCGGGGAGCCTTCCCAGCCAGCAGAACACACTAATTTCTGCTTACAGCTATAGTTGCCAGCAGTAATCGCATGCAAAAAATTTGACATGCTGGTTGTACCCATGTCGATCGATGGATGGACTTGGATACAGTCAGCCTGTCTATATATGGATCAAATTTTGTCCGGTTCCTGCTGAAAGTATGACTGGCTCAAGTCTGTATTTGACTTGGTATCAGCTTCTTGCAGTCCCTGTACAGCAAAACTCAAAATGGGAAAGTGAGAAGCAACG